>OZ008369.1:34298974-34499562 GCA_963931995.1 Phaonia tiefii
AAACAAGGCATTCTCCCGTGTTCTCACATACCTCACTGGAAAGCTCTTCGTAAGCACTTTCAGAATCTCTAAGCATAATGATGAAAAAGAGTTTGGAAGTAAGAAAAGATCCTCATTTACTTTCGGACCCCCAAAAATAATTTCGCCCATTGTGCGAAAACAAGGAATTCTCCCGTGTGCTCACATACCTCATTGGAAAGCTGTTCGTAAACACTTTCAGAATCTATAATCAAAATGATGAAAAAGAGTTTGGAAGTAAGAAAATATCCTCATTTACTTTCGGACCCCCAAAAATAATTTCGCCCATTGTGCGAAAACAAGAAATTCTCCCGTGCTCTCACATACCTTATTGCAAAGCTCTTCGTAAGCACTTTCAGAATCTCTAATCATAATGATGAAAAAGAGTTTGGAAGTAAGAAAAGATCCTCATTTACTTTCGGACCCCCAAAAATAATTTCGCCCATTGTGCGAAAACAAGGAATTCTCCCGTGTTCTCACATACCTCATTGGAAAGCTCTTCGTAAGCACTTTCAGAATCTCTAATCATAATGATGAAAAAGAGTTTGGAAGTAAGAAAAGATCCTCATTTACTTTCGGACCCCCAAAAATAATTTCGCCCATTGTGCGAAAACGAGGAATTCTCCCGTGTTCTCACATACCTCATTGGAAAGCTCTTCGTAAGCACTTTCAGAATCTGTAATCATAATGTGGAGGTTCTGAAAGTGATTACGAAGAGCTTTCAATGAGGTATGTGAGAGCACGGGAGAATTCCTTGTTTTCGCACAATGGGCGAAATTATTTTTGGGGGTCCGAAAGTAAATGAGGATATTTTCTTACTTTCAAACTCTTTTTCGACATTTTGATTATAGATTCTGAAAGTGTTTAGGAATAGCTTTCCAACGAGGTATGTGAGAACACGGGAGAATTCCATGTTTTCGCACAATGGGCGAAATTATTTTTGGGGGTCCGAAAGTAAATGAGGATCTTTTCTTACTTCCAAACTCTTTTTCACCATTATGATTATAGATTCTGAAAGTGCTTACGCAGAGCTTTCCAATGAGGTATGTGAGAGCACGGGAGAATTCCTTGTTTTCGCACAATGGGCGAAATTATTTTTGGGGGTTCGAAAGTAAATGAGGATATTTTCTTACTTCCGAACTCTTTTTCCACATTTTGATTACAGATTCTGAAAGTGTTTAGGAAGAGCTTTCCAACTAGGTATGTGAGAACACGGGAGAATTCCTTGTTTTTGCACAATGGGCGAAATAATTTTTGGGGGTCAGAAAGTAAATGAGGATATTTTCCTACTTCCAAACTCTTTTTCGACATTTTGATTATAGATTCTGAAAGTGTTTAGGAATAGCTTTCCAACGAGGTATGTGAGAACACGGGAGAATTCCATGTTTTCGCACAATGGGCGAAATTATTTTTGGGGGTCCGAAAGTAAATGAGGATATTTCCTTACTTCCAAACTCTTTTTCCACTTTTTGATTACAGATTCTGAAAGTGCTTGTGCAGGACTTTCTAACAAGGTATGTGACAGCACGGGAGAATTCCTTGATTTTCAAAGTTGATCGATTTAAATTTTCATACACTAAATTTACTTTGGCCCACTGAGCGAATACGGTAATACTGACGGCAGAAGGGATAATTTCTTTCTATTGTCCCATGAATTACCTTCAGAAGCTATAAGTTTTGTTTCTATGTTTTTCCGATCGGCTGAAAATATTATATCATTAAATACACCATGTTTCTATATGTTAACATAGTTATGTTATCGCCATAACAGACTTCTGTCAACTGAAGTGGTTTGTGTCTTTGCTAGTTAGATTCGGAATCTATCTTCACGCACATATATAAAATGCCCCTTGCATGCTAGGAATGCTACTAGAGTGTGCAAAAAAATACAAAATCAACACAAAATAACATTTTCTTGTACATAATTAATCTGAAAAAATATCAATATTTGTTAGATTTTAATATTTTTAATATTTCCGTTAAATAACTCATCAGTTAATTCAATTCAATTCAATTCAGTTCAATTCAATACGCGATGCGTTTTAAATTTCAATTGATGCGTTTTAAATTTCAATTGATATCTTTCAAATTTCAACTGATGTCTTTTAAATTTCAATTGATGTTTTTTAAATTTCAATTGATGCATTTCAAATTTTAAATATAATTTTTAAATTTCAATTGATATTTTTCAAAAATATATTGATATTTTTTAAATTTCAATTGGAAATGGTGTAGATTTGTTCTCCAAAATTTTAAAGAAGTTAGTACGCAGCTAAAAATGTGATAAAATTATCTTTCTCTGTTTAGTTCGGAGTTCATTTGCCTGAGCTACTATGTCCCAAACATCCCTTACAACACATCATTTACCATATAAATTGAATTACTGCTGGTTTATTGCATGCAGGTGGTACTGAAATTCATCAAAAACAAACATTGGCATTACTCTAATGATTTCATATCCAAACACCAAGAAAATTCACCTCAGTGACCATAAAATCTGTTATTGAGGTCCAAATAATCTTTTAATCTTTGCCTACAATCGGTTTTTACAGAACTTAAAAATGTTTACTCGATCAAAAGATATCGAATTTTGGCCGATGGAAATTGATTCTGAACCACTCTGCGCTCTCCCATAAGGCTTAAACAGCCCAAACCGGAAAACAATTTGCCAGCTTTAATTTCCTCTGAAGAATGGCCCTACAGCAGCACTGATTTGAACCCACTAGACCGACCGACTAGCGTCGTTGGTGCAATGGTAGTCTGAGCGTCTCTTATGCATGAGAACGTGGGTTCGATACCTGCTCTGACCGCCGTCGAACGAAATTTAAGGCGGTCAGAGCAGGGATCGAACCCACGTTCTCATGCATAAGAGACGCGCAGACTACCATTGCACCACCGACGCTAGTCGGTCGCTTAGTGACGGCGACACTATCACGACTGGACAAATTTCACCAGCGTATTCCTTGGCTCATTTCATAAAAATATGTCCATCTACGACCATCCCCGAAAATGCAAGGGGGCGAAATGGCAGCGGTTTGAAAATTTTCGGATTAGTGGTCGGAGGGTACTAGGGTAAAATTGCTAAGTTCTGAACCAGTGGTCGGACTTTTTTGTTTTTGGACTTGCTTGTTGTAAACCACTGCCATTTCGCCCCCTTGCATTTTCGGGGATGGTCGTAGATGGGCAGATGTCGGTGGTGCAATGGGTAGTGTGCGCGCCTCTTGTACATGAGATCCTGGGTTCGATCCCTGCTCTGACCATCTTAAAAATTTCTTTCGGCGGCGGTCACCTCACATAGTGACGGCGACACTATCGAGTATTTAGCCATGAAAAAGCTTTTCAAAGTACCGTTCGGAATCGTTGTAAAAACTGTAGGTCCCAATAAGTGAGTGAAAAATTAGAAAGCGCACAGCTCACTGGTTGTGAGAAGCTCTCCCTTCATGGGATGTAATGGGAAACGGTTTTTTTTTCGGTCCCAGTCTGCATTGTGGTGTTTCAAATACCACATTTTAATTTAAAAATCATGTTGTAACAAAAATGTTTGATATTTAACAAACATTATTTTTGACAATTTGTAAACGATTTTCTCAAAACTCACAAAATTGGTTGATAACACGGCTTTTGGAACATTACTCCTCAATTTCTCATGTTGTTTACACAACAAGCAAAACTCTTCTAGGGTGTTCGAAAATTCACGCAAGATTGAATGTAATTGATGTATGACATTGTAACATCGCATTGATGATACCACATGTCGTCCACATTCAATTTAGGAACGACCAAACTAGATTATTATGTCGCGACAGAGCACCATTAAATCGTATTGCCCCGACAAGCAAGATTTTAGGAGAAATATGGTTCGATGATGGCTCCGCCCAAAAATCTACACCTAACCGTGAGTGACAAGTTGTTGATGCGTTTGATTCTCAACAATCACTGGTGTATTTTCTGCATCCGAAAGGCGATAATTTTGACCATTAGGGAAGACATCAAGATGAAAATGAGCTCTCCATCGCGAAGATGATTTTTCGAAAAACCTTCAATATTTTTAGTTCTCAACAACAAAAACGCAATTTTCTTTACTTTAGAGTTAAATTTTTAACAACCCTGAACTGTCAGCTGTGTTTTTTTCTTCAACAACAACACTTTACCGCATACATGGCGAGAAATTCAAATTTTGAATGAAATTTTGGACACCCTTACTTTACACTCTGTCCTAGATAAGATAACATACAAATGTTTAAAAAAATTCTTAGATAAATTTATTTCGATGAAAACAATTTTTGGACAAGTGATTTTAATTGTATAAATAATATAATTACTTTGTTTACAAAAGAAAGAACAAAAGAACATTAACTTTGAATATTCTTCATTAAAAAAATGTTGGTGTCAGTCGATGACCAACACACTTATGCTCAATTTCACAGTTGAGAATTCTCCATTTAAATGGGCTTCAAATGTCCGACATAATTCTCGCAAGCCCCTAAATAGGTAGGATCCCATAGTAGACATCCTCCAGCAAGCTAGTGCTGAACCATAGAGAAATACTTAAGAGTTTCCATTACTCTCTTCGTTGCCTCTTCATGACGACGAGGTAGTAGGCCATTTCATAGAGTTTTATTTGCTGCGGTATTTTTTATCAATTTTACACTTTCGTTGGACATAAAACGGACAGAAATCAAAGGGAATGTGTTTTTTCGTTCAATTCAAACAACATAAAACATAATTTATCTGTCATTAACATCAATAAACACTATTTAAAATTAGTTTCTGTCTTCTTTGCTCTCTCATTCTCTATCATCGGCCTAGTACCTTTTCGATCAGCTGTGCCATAGACACCCCCTGGCTGAACACATGCTAAGAATACGATCAGTGGATTCTTCTCTCCCCCCTCATTATTAAAGCTTGCTGCAGAAGACATTTGCCCTGACTTTTAGTCTCGCCGCATGTTATACCAGACAGACAGTGCCCCATCAAAACTGAAACAAGCATTGATACCTTGTGTCTGGTTAAAGACAGAAGGTTCATGGATCTACTGCTACCCGCTATGGACCAGTTTTGTATTGAGCGTATACAATGTGTGCCAGCTGCAATCTAAATGTTCTTAAATGTATTTCCTTCCTTGCCCTCGCAATTGTTTTTAAAATACCAATCTAAAGTTTCTGAAGACACGCGAAATTGCTATAAATCATAGAGCATTAGATGAGAGCCGCCATCCCTGTCCTTACCTTCTCTCGTTGAGTTCGACTTACTGTTGTATGATACTCTTTGGTTGTACATAAAACGTACAGAAATAAAAGGTAATGTGTATTTTCGTTCACTGCAGCCAACATAAAATATAGTTTAGCTGTCATTAGTATCAATCAAACACTATTTAAACTTTGTTTGCTGCATGGTGTGCTTCTAGTTGCTTATCGCTCTCTCGCCTATCTACTCTGTTTTCTGCACGCAAAGAATAAACTCGTTCCTCCCAAACTAAATCTCAGATAACTGAAGTTCGTTTGGGGACTGTAGTTGGGAGAAACGAACCTCTGTTAATCCATACATGTCAAAATGGCCCAGTGTTCAATCACTAGAAATCCACCAACTCGCTCTTGCTTTTTTGAGTGAAGGGAATCGAGCATCTTGAAGTTGCAAGTTTAAACGTCAAGAGAAAAATTCTGTCCCTGAGGTTTGATAAACAAAGCTGAAATTGTTACTGTGAATGTGCAAAACATGTAAATATGTACACATCGTGAATGCACAAAATTAAAAATGGAAGATTTGTTCGATGTTATAACAAAACAGCTGACATGTTCGATTCCTCTCGGAAGAAGCATAAAGTGAAACGTCAGTTGAGAGACTTGGGGCATCTCGTATATGTTAATCTATGAAAATGACTATGCAAAATGTACTGAATGATATTTCCGAATATCCAGGACAGCAGCTGAGAGTCTACTATCAAAATCATATGCTTTAAAAAATACTCATTTATGGTCAGTTTTTTCAGTCAGTGGTCATTTTCGTTTCTTAGTTACATTGAGGTTAAACATCGAATTGTGTTTTTTAGTCAATGGTTAACAATGATTTAACCACCCAATGTTGGTTGGTTAACTTGTAGTCAAAACCATATGGTTTTGACAATCATATTACTTTTCCTCTTCGTTGTTTTGATATATAGTCCAAAAACAGATGTTTTCCTATAAGAATACATGGGTTGCCATAATCGTTGACAACATGACGGTTTACATTAACTCGCCACTGAAAAACAAAGTGCAAAGTTAACCTCGAATTAACCCTCACTTACGATTAAGTACATAATCCGAAAGTTAACTGCCCACTTAAAAATTGATGTTTATTTTTTGAGTTCAAAATTACCATCATTAGTGTTTGTAATGTTTCGTTTATACGAAAAGGTGTGAGTATAAATACCGAAGGTTTATGATCTTAGAGTCGAAAAAACCAACCTAAAACTTAACATCCCTTATGTAAAATGAATATCTCTAAAATGTTCCCATGAAAAATGTGATTCATTCTTGAAATAAAAACCAACAAAAATCTACAAAACTTCTTCGAAACAAGGGTGTGTCTTGACAACATTGATGTGTATTTTGTATAGTTCTTCACCTACCAAGATAAAAGATTTCCTTATAGTTATGTATTTTGGTTTTTTTTTTATTTTTATTTTTATTTTATTTTTTTTTTCGAAAATGTATAACATGTTTTACTTGCTTTTGATATCCGACGATGTATGTGAATGTTAACATCTGTCTGGCATTAATTTACCTTTTCCGTGACGTTCACAATTCAATCACGTTTTTATTTTCAGTCGAATTCCATTATTAGTCAATATTTGTATGGCGTCAATATAAAATGCTGATAATTTGGGAACAAAAACCAAACTGCGGTTAAGTAGTCGTCTCCAATAAAAATAAAAATCAAGAGTTGAATGCATCTAATTGGTGTTGAATGAAATTGATTGGGAGTGGATGGATACAAAGGTCAACATTCACAAACAAATTTAAAAAATGCAACAAGAATGCATTTTAATTCTAATTGCTCTTGGTATATGCAATGAGACATGGCCAAATAAATATTGGAATTCTTAAATATGGTTTTCCCTGTAAAAAAGTTTGACATATTTAAAGTTAATCATGTTCACTGGGTTTTTCATTGTCGTGCATTTTTTTCCGCAAATATGTTTCGCCGATAGTTTTGTTCCCTGAATCACGCAACATTTAGGAAACTCCGGTTAACATGATAATCTTCATCTAAATGAAGAACACAAATCACGGTGTGTCAGTCAGTAAATAATGGTTTTATATAAAATAAATGGCAAACAACGAAGCATTAAACTCTTTAGCCCAAGATAAGCGACTGGGGGGTTTTCAGGCATATTTGTCTTTGTTCGTTAGACAAAAAATATTGTCTACATTTTGACATTTAAACCGAATTCCTCGTCTCAACGGTGTACAACGCGACGAAGCCGACTCTTGACATTTTCGCATTCACTCGAACATATTTTGTTGGCAGAAACTCAGAGAACTAATTTCTTGAAAATAGATTGTATCAACTGTTTCCACAACTTACCTGAGGTTGCAACGACTGAATTTAGTACCCAATAGTTTCACAATTGATATGGTTGTGACAACTGTACCTATATTTTGAATTATATTCATTCTATCCACAAAAATTTTATAAAATTTCGTTTGCAACAACCGAATTTGGAATTAATTAGAATGCAGCAATCGAAATTGGTACCAAATTCGGTTGCAGCAACCGAATGTGGCATCAATTCAGGTGCGACAACCGAATTCGGCATCAATTCAGTTGCGACTATCGAATTTGATATCAATTCTGTCGCAATAAACGAATTTGTCCTTAAGTCGGTTGCAACGACCGAATTTAGCTTCAATTCATGAGAAATGAATGACGTTTAGAATTCTAAAAACAAATATTCCATTAAAAAGGTTAAAGAATATACAATTGTTGCTGTCATGGTCATATCTAGATTTTTCTTGTGGTTAATAAGAAATGACATCGCATTCACTCGAAAATATTTTGTTGGCAGAAATTCACAGAACCAATTGTTTGAAAAGAGATTATAGCAACTGTTTCACTACAGAAATCTGATTTAGAAAAACCTATTTTCACAATTGAAGCGACTGGGGGGTTTTCAGGAATATTTGACTTTATTCTTTAGATACAAAAGTATTGTCCACATTTTGGCATTTTAACCGAATTCCTCGACCAAATGATGTACGTGGTTGAATTTTATGTTTCGGGATTAGAGAACAAAAACAAATATTAATCATCGAAAATCACTTTTTTGTTTTTCAAAATAATCCCCATGAAGATTTATACACTTTTGCATGCGTTTGAACCAATTGTCGAAACACTTTTGCCACTCTCATTGAGGTACATATCTCCAAAACATGCATTCTGAATGCTGCAACCGCTTCTTCAGGTGACGAAAAACGTTGACCTCTCAGTTTGTTTTTTACGTACGGGAATAAACAGAAGTCATTCGGTACCAAGTCAGGACAATACGGCGGATGACCCATCAAATCGATGTTTTGTGTGCTCAAAAATGCAGTTGTTTCAGCCGATCTGTGAGAGCTCGCATTGTCGTGGTGAAGAGTGATCCGTCTTCGGCGGTTGGTTTTCCTGATTTCTTGGAAGACAACTTGTGTACCACTCAAAATTCACTGATCTGCGTTGTTCTAGTGGTACGGTTGCGTCATGTCCGGTTTTACCGAAAAAACAGGCGACCATTTGCTTGGAAGTGCTTCGGGCGCGAACAATTTTTGTTGGATTTGGCTCATCTTGGAACACTCATACAGTTGACTGCTGTTTACTTTCGGGCTCATACGCGTAAATCCAGGATTCATCACCTGTCACGATGTCATAGACGTGTTTCGAAGCACCGCGAACGTTTTTTTGGAGCATTTCTTTCAACCAATCGACACGAGCCTTTTTTGAGCGATTGACAAATTGTGTGGGATCCACCGCGAACCGCGAGTCAAATGTTTATGCAATATTGAATGTATGCTGGTCCCACTAATGGCTAAGGTTGTCTCAATCTCACGATAGGTCACATGACGATCTTGCAAAATCAGTTCGCGCACACCATCAATGGTTTTCGGGACAACAGCTGATTTTGGACGACCTTCACAAAATTCGTCTTGGAGTGAACTACGACCACGATTGAATCCACCATACCATCGATAAACACTGGTCCTTGATGGAGCTTCATCGCCAAAAATTGAATTAAGTTCATCCATGCACTGTTGCTGAGATAAGTTGTAAAAAAAACAATCGCACGAAAATGTTCACGATTTAATTCCATATTTGGGCCGAGATGAATCTTTTAAGTTACTGTAAACAACACAATAGCGAACAACATTGAGAAACACATGAAAAATCGTAAAAAAAATATGCTCAATCAAGACTTGAAACTGCTGCCGTGTAAAAATAAATGTTCTGTGAATATTTTGAAAATATGTTTTTCCAATCGTGACACGTCGTTTGAGCTCCTTATTGTCCAAAAAAATAAAACTAAATTTACCAAATACACTAGGAATCGAATCTTCAACAACCAGTAGGGGACTATAAGTACCCTCATACACAAAAAAAAAACAAATTTTACGTTCCCGTAATCGGTTCTTCAATACGCATCTTTTGAGGCCCCCAACGTTTGCAATTCCAAAAAAACGCTGTACACCCTAAAGTACATTTGTTGCTGTTGTGGTGATATCAAGATTTTGTTGTGGTTAATGAAAAAGGTAAGTAGTAATATTGTAATTATGGGTTTCGCGTTAAAACGTCTTATTTCGCAGAAAAATCCCACCTTTATCAGCGTACAGTATAAGCAGATGTCAACAGTCCTGAAGTTTATCAAGGTTAACCGTTTAAGACCTAAATCGACAGACACAACACGTCAGAATTAGTGCGGTGAGCAATGATGGCCGGGCATTTAAAATTAACTTGTTATCCTAAAGATTACCAAGATAAATCGCATTATTACCTCCATTTTTAATTATTTTTGAGAATACAGGAAAATAAATCATCACTAAATTAATAACGCGTGTCTCAGTAAGATTGCACTTTTTAAATTAAGTGTATTTTGTTATATTGTGCAAGTGGCAACTCTGAAATTTGGCAGCTGTCACAAATGTTTATTCCGATTATTAAAAATGGAGCACTTTACGAAAGAACAACGCGTTATAATTGTGAAAACTTATTACAAAAATTTCGAAAGTTATGCTGAGACCGCTCGCAAACTTCGAAGAATTTTTTGAAAACATTGCTGCTCTAAAGAAGAGTGCCGCCGTAAACCCGAAAACATCAATTCGGCATCATTTCAACAACTTCAAATTTCACGAAGCACTACGCAGCGAATTTTGACAAAAGATCTCCACTTTCATGCGTACAAAATTCAGCTTACTCAGGAGCTCAAACCAGCAGACCAAGGAAAGCACCGGCAATGCGTTCAATGGGTAATGGAGCAAAGTGAAGTCAATGCCAATTTTACAAAAAAAAATCATCTCCGATGAAGCGCATTTCCATCTGAATGGCTTCGGGAATGCACAAAATTGTCGAATTTTGGTTTCTGCAATCCATGAGAAACACTGCACCCACAACGAGCAACTGCCTGGTTCAGATTAAGGTCAGGCGGCGTAATTGGGCCTTACTTTTTTGAAGATGAGACCGAAATTGCAGTGACTGTGAACGGCATTCGTGACAGGAATATGATAACGGAGTTTTTGTGGCCTTAACTCGATGGCATGGATCTTGACGACATGTGGTTTCAGCAAGACGGAGCCAACTGCCACACCGCCCATGGAACAATCGATTTATTGCAGCAAAGCTTTCCAGAACAAATTATCTCAAGAAATTCTGATTTAAACTGGCCACCAAGATAATGTTTTGGTTCTTTGTTTGGGAATTTCTGAAATCTCGAGTTTATGCGTATAAACCAGAAACAATTTCTGAGCTCAAACCCGAAATGCAACGCAACATCGGTGAGATGCAGACACATCTCTGTGAAAAAGTCATTGAAAATTTCATGAAAAGAGTAATGACCTGTAATCAGAGCTGTGGGGCCATTTGACAGATATTTTATTCCATACTTAATCGGAACATGTCTTCTAAAAAATCACAACTATCTGTTTGTTTTTATTTTAAACTGAAAAAATGCATTCTTATACTCAGACACGCTTTAGGAAAAAAGCAAGATTGTGACATCTAAATTTGGTTGTGAGAACTTCTAATTCGGCTGTTACAACCGCTAATGCGGCTATGACAACCCCTAATTCGGTTGTGGCAACCTCTAATTTGGTTTGACAACATCTAATTCGGTTGTGACAACCTCTAATTCGACTGTTATAACCTCTAACTTAGTTGTGACAACCTCTAATTCGATTCCAATAATCTCTAATTCGGCTTTGACAACTTCTAATCCGGTTCTGAGAACCTCTAAAGTCCGTTACGGCTAATTCGGTTGCCTCAACCGAATTTCTCTGCGAGTGTGACCTACAAAATTAACGCCCCTAATTTATTTTAAAACTTGAAATAAAATCTACTAAAAAAATCAATGAGTGTTCGAACTCACGGGCGATGTGTTAACACCTTTTTGTTACACGGTACCTGTTCGATTTCTATGAACACATTAGTAAATGTTACATTGGAAAATAAAAAAAAATTGTTTTTGTGCTGACGGCTCATTTGCTATTGCACTTTCTGTTTCCTTACATCTGCTTTAACATTAGATGTAATATTGTTAAAATACATAAATCAATATTTAGTTCACTGAAATATTGTTTTTGTTTTGCCCTAAGCAGAGACCTGATTGTTTGAATGCTGGCATACAACTGAATAAAAATCAATATTTAGCTCACTGAAATAAATGGTCCTGTTTTGTCATAAACAGATCGACGACAAAAAGTATTGAATAGTATAGAGAACTTATTGCACTCTTTTTCCGCTCTCATGTAGAGAGTCTGATTAAGGATAACGAGTCTTATTCTCTTTATAGAATATTTCAATATAAATGCACCATTTCGACAATGTTATTACATAAAACAATACAAAAAGCACAAATGTTTCAAAAGGCATCAATGTTTCACATCAAAACTATGAATGGGCCAAGTTATGACAAAAAGAGAGTAATACGTTTTGAATCATTCGCCAGATGTCGCCAATGCTTTTGAGTCATACAATTCATTCCATAAGTTCTCTATACTATTCAATACTCTTTGGCGACGATGACCTGCTTGTTTGTTCGCTGCCGCTACATTAATACCATAATACTTATTTTCAGGCAGAGACTATTGTTGTACATCAACCTCGTATGTGATGCGAACGCTGTGTCGTCACTTTGATAGATTGCCCTACCCGTGCCTATAGATGTTAACACATCAAAAAGTATACTCTTGATAGTGTAGTCTTCAATAAAAAATCGTTGAAAGCTAATGATGCCCACGAAGATATCAACACCAGATCAGCAAGTGAAGAGATGGCGTGAATTCTTTACGACACAATCTAGACTCCCGGATGATGAAGATCAGTGTACCCCATTCGCAGATTTCGCAATAATTGGTCTCTTTCGTGGTTGTTGTCAGAAAAAAACCAATCGCCCACTGACACGATGAGAAACAGTCGCCAAAAAACGATCAAACTTCGTTGTTCTTTGGCTTGATCTTCGCTCAACCGACGACCGTTTTTGTTTGCTCGTAAAAACTCGGCAAACGGTCTACTGAGCGTGTATGTGTGCGGCGCCACTGGCTAGTACTGCATATGCATATACACACAAATGAGCGCCCTATCCTCCTCTCCCTTCGTCTTTAATGCTTTGCCTGTGACGAAATATCTAAGGCAACAACATAAGGCAAATGCAACAATATAAATAAAGACCTTTTTTGCGGACCTTTTGAGGGATTTGCTCACTTACTGACTCTCAGTAGATGAGCGACGA
The DNA here is from genome assembly GCA_963931995.1 of Phaonia tiefii. Lineage (NCBI taxonomy): Eukaryota > Metazoa > Arthropoda > Insecta > Diptera > Muscidae > Phaonia > Phaonia tiefii. The sequence continues at coordinate 34,311,948 of OZ008369.1, forward strand.
ATGGTTCTGTTCATATCGAACGGTCGGTAAGAGACCGATTCGTATGTTGCGCTCAACCCGAGAGCGAGAACACGAACGAAACGAAAAAGAGGGTTTCTGTTCAGACACTGAGCGATTCCGTCTCATTTTTCCGGTCTGTTGAGTGACCAGACCGCGCAAATAAATTTGGTTGACCATAATTTGCGAGCTCTGCCCATTCGGCATCATACTCACGCCGCAACCCGAGAATGGATGTTTCAACGGAACCCAAGTCGTAATCAGAGATCGAGACGGCACTGGGTAAAATAAAGGATCACAAATCTCCGCTCCTGATAATATTCCCGCGGAACTGTTGAAATATGGTGCATCAGCGTTAGCAGATGTCATTACGCCGGTCATCAGAAGTGCATTAATAGGCAACAATATCCCTGTGGAGAGGAAAGAGAAAGTGGTTATCACTATCCCGAAAAAGGGTGATCTATCGCTGTGCACGAACTAGAGAGGTATTAATTACATTGCTCAATGCAATAGGCAAAGTAATGGCGACCCTTATACTTTAGCGGATCTCGCCGGTGGTGGAGCAAATTGTGCGGAAGAAGCAGGCGGGTTTCAGGCCTTTTCGTTCGTGTGCCGACCACATAAACACACTCCGTATAATCATAGAACAATCAATTGAACTACACTCGCTTATGTATCTACTTTTCGTGGACTTTGAACAAACGTTTGATTGTGCACGCTGAAAAATAACGGCCCCAGAAACATATTGCAGGAACCATGTACATGTTTGCAAGCATAGTTTTGTGAATTGAAGATCTGCTACTTTTTGTTTCATTATTGACTGCCACGTTTTTGTTTCCAGCAATTTTCAACAAACAAAGCAACATTTGGGTCACAAATACATATATTATAACCTACTAAACATTGGATCGCTAACATGTTATATTGAATAGCAAACACAATGTGTTTGGACACAAGTATACTATATTTGCGACAAGCTATAAACACATTATATTTGCATCCAAACAACAACAAAAAATTACGAATTATTCAGCGTGTGTACACCGTAATTCGATGTGGTCCATCTTAACTAAAAGGGGAATACCGGACAAGATAGTGTCCATGATCCGTGAACTGTACAAAGATGCAGCGTATAAAGTTAGTTTTAATGGAAAGGAAAGCCAACATTTCTCCACACCTGCGGGAGTTAGACAAGGATGTGTCTTGTCCTCCACGTTATTTCTTCTACTTACGGACAAGGTAATGGAGGCGACTAATGCAGAAGCACTGCTTGACTTTCGTTGGAGTATGTATGAGCATCTACATGATATCGACAGCGCAAACAGCATGTCTTATACCCCACAAATTTGATGGCATCGAGGCCAAATTAAACAGACTCCCCAGGAATGCGAAAAAAAGTAAGTACGCTGAAAAACGGCCACAGCAACATATTGCAGGAACCATGTATATGTTTGCAAACATTGTTTTCATGAATTGAAGATCTGCTGCTTTGTTTTTTCTCCGTTTTCAACAAAAAAAAGCCACATTTGGGTCACAAAAAACATATATTATATAAAAACATATATTATTGTCTCAAACATGTAATATTGAATAGTAAACACAATGTGTTTGGACCCAAGTAGACTATAATTGACACAAGCTACCAACACGTTATATTTGCATCCAAACAACAAAAGAAGTCAGATTTTTCAGCGTGTAAGAATAAATATAAAGAAGACAAAGCTAATGTATATTCGCACAGAACGGAATACTCCACTAAAAGTTGATGGTTCGTTAATTGAAGACGTGGATTCAATCAACTACTTAGTATGCAAGATTACCAAGGATGGTGGCTCTGCGACGGATATATTATACACGTTGAAAATTTGTCTTTTTTTGTTGTTTGGATGCATCTATAAAGTGTGTTTGGAGCTTGTCGCAAATATAATATACTTGTGTCCAAACATATTGTGTTTGCTAGTCAATATTACATGTTCGAGACACAATGATTAATATGTTAGAATATATGTGTTTGCGACCCAAATATATTTATGTTTGTGATACAAAAACAGCTGTGTTTGTTGCACTGTCTATGCTCTCTCGAGAGCAAAAGAATAAAAGAGGAGCAACGAGAGAGTCTACCTTGTAAGTGTGTATCTGTATTTTTGCATTATTCTCTCAGTCAGTGAATCATAAATATTCCTGAATGTGCGAGGAAATTGCAGATGAAGTCAGTGTGTCTTATTTTGGCTGATGTATTGCGTTTTAGTTTCATGTATTAAATCGTCAGTTCAAAAAAAAGAATAAACGAAGGCTCGGACGCTTAAAGGGATTGTGATGTTACTTTGCTTTTTGTGTATGTGTTTCGTATATATGCATGTGTGCTTCCAAAGTGAGAAACGATTTTTAGGAAAGAAACTGGAAAGGGCAACAATGTGAAGCCCTTTGTCTGCCCGAGCCTTTACTGAGAAAATCGGAACGACGAACGATTTGTGAAATAAACGCTTGGCTTGCATGAACTAGATTTGTATATAAATATATTCTTTGTGTATCAACGCATAGTGATAACCAACGCATATCTGAAACCTTTCGAAAACAAAAACGTGATAGACAACAAAGAAAGGAGAAGCAAAAGAGCAGCAGATTCTCATTTCATGACAACAAATCAATGCACCTAAATGTAAAAAATACCGTTTTAAATCTTTTAATTTTTTAAATCTGAATATTTATAAATATGGATTTATATTGATAAAATTAAGTATAATAAATAATACATACGTATATACTGAAATCAAAGAATAATTCGTTGTTAAATAGTATTATGTTTGAAGGGAAATACGCATATGTTTCCACATAAAAGCATACATGTTTCCCAGTAAACATGATGGTGTTTACATTTAAACACAAGTAAGTTTGGGACTTGTAAACATATTAATGTTTGAAATGTATTCCAAACATATACATGGTTTCTGCAGAATATGTTTGGGAGAATATATTAGGGACGCCGTTATTATTCAGCGTGTAAGTAAATGAGAGGATATTCTCACTTCCTAACCCTGCACAAAATCTGGCGCAGTAAGAGAATATTGGAAAAGACGAAATTGCGAATATTCAATTGCAGTGTGAAGTTTGTACTGTTGTACCGGTTGTACTACTTGGAGCTTGACGAAGCTGACAATAAGCTTGTTTTTTTATTCCCCGCTAAACTATTTTTTCGACGACTTTGTATGGGGAGCCGCTTCAAATCGCATAATATCGCTTAGCTCCCCATACAAAGTGGTCGAAAAATTACTTTAGCAGGGAATAAAAAAACAAGCTTTGAAGAAGATCCAAACGTTTGTCAATTGTTATCTCTTTATCTACTCGCTAAACACAATTTCTAATTAAGCACTCTGGCAACGTACATGTAACAATCCTATTGAATTGGATATACGTAGAAGAAAATTGACTTGGATCGGACATACACTTAGGCGCCCACCATCAGATATTACAAGAGCGGCATTTAAATGGAACCCGCAGGGGTATCGAATGCCAGGAAGACCACCAAATACATGGAAGCGGTGCCTGAAAAAAGAATACAAGCAAGCTCGACTATCATGGAGCCAAATTAAATCACTTGCCAGAGACTGTAATCGACGGAGAGAATTCGTTGACACCCGATGTTCTTCGTGAAGCTTTTATTTAAACTTTGTATTGCACTTATAATATTGTTTTATATTTTATGTTCTAAAATTCGACAGGAACTTCTGAACTAGCTTTTTGAAAAATGCATGCTGAGCACTATCCAAAAATGTGGGTGGCTTTGTTGCAGTTGGTCCCGTTTTGGCACAGTGGGCCAACATCACATTTCGTATGAAAATATGTTTTTGGGCTAATTTATGTTCTGAAATTCGACGCGAACTTCTTATCTGCCCTTTTGAAAAGTTCTTTCTGAGCACTATACAAAAATATGGGTGGCTATGTAGCAGTTGGCACAGGTTGCTGAAATCACTTTTCAGAAGAATATATGTTTTTTGATATAGTTTCTGTTCTGAAATTCGACGGGAACTTCCTACCCACTTTTATAAAAAGTATATGCTGTGCACTATGGCACAGTTGGCCAAAATCACTTTTCATATGAAAATAGTTATGTATTCGACCTGTTTTCGGTTCTGAAATTCGACGATAATTGCTAGTCTATCTTCAAGTCTATTGGTAATTATCTTCACGCACATAGAAACAAATGTAAATATTAAAATTGTTAACTATTTTTAAGTTAACTAATGTTAGATGAAATAAATAAATTAGTCTATAATACTTTTATTTGCCAATGATCCCTACCCACGTAGCAGCTTAATTTTCAGCTGCTTCCAAAAGTACAGCAGCACCAGGAGGCGAGCAAAGACTGTGTGAAGAAGTTTCTTCTTATCTGCTCAATAAATTAGGTATTTTATATCTACCTTAATATGATTACAACCCGTTGTTTGCTTCATTTTCCCATTCGAATTCAATAACAACCCGTGGTTCCCTATTCACAACTGCATGTAGCAAAGCATTTGCATTTCCCTATAGCATTTGGACGGACACACTTGTAGTTTGACAATGCACAAACTTTCTTCCATATCTGATGGCGTAGTAACTCCCATGAAGTTACTATTCCTTTAGTTACTATTCCCTTTACTGCCCATCCCTAGAAGCTGCACATTTGTTTACGCTGCAAGACAAAGCATTTTAAATTGTATACACGAACTGTGTAAATTGCACTTAACTATTTCACAACAGCAAACCCTTTGAAATTTCAATGAATATCATTATCACTAATCTGGTGACTGAGTTGAAGAAACACCCATTTCACATCAACTGACTGCTTGAAGTAATTTACACTGACAACGAGTTAAGAAATAACTCGAAGTTGACGTGTGTTCGCATTCATAATATAACTCGGAATTTAATTTGATTTCGGTGCATGTCACGGCAGGAACACAACAAAAAAATCAATATAAATGAATACTGTGTAACAAATTGTATAGCAAAATGAAATCCAACGAATGTGATGTGATTCGAAGCAATTATTATTGTATATATCACAATTATCTACATGTGAATATGACAGGTATCGTATAATGTTTACCAACTCTCTTCTAATACAGATTTTACATACATATGATATTAATTTGTTAGAACAACAATGTCATTATCACATGTTTCACGCCTGTGGTGAGAGTTAAGTTCGTTTGCCAAGAAATGGTTGATAAAAAATTTCCACTTTCCAGATCCCAAAATAAATGTTGGCAATCAATCATCCCTTGTTGATAGTATAAATTTTTTTGTATCAAAATTTATTATTGTGATTGCACATTTATTTAAGTTGCATTGAATAAAGTGTGAATGGGAAAGTATTTACGATAAATTTTCAATTATGTACAATAAAATTGCATGTATTTTTCGTCAATTCCTTTCAAATATACAAAGTTTTCCAATTAAATTTTAATATATGACAATACCGGTGTGTAGACGACAAATTTGACATCAGCATCGTAAACATACTCGTATTTAAGGATATATATTTATGTAAATGATATTTCTCGAACGAAGTTTTGAACCCAAATGTAGGAAATATTTTTGTCTGAGTGTTGAAATATAGATATAAGTATAGATATAAACTTTTTTCGACACCTCAACAGGGATTGATGCGTTAAAATACGCGCATTGGAGTTACCCTGTAGAAAGTTATTCAAACGAATGCAAATTTTTTCGAAAAATAATAAATCCACTTTTGCAAATAAATATTAATTTACTTGTTTACATAATTATACTTGTTTTTCTCACAACATTAGTAGAAGTGTTCAAAAAACCGTTATTTTCGAATAACAGCAAATGGAAAACGGCATTTCGGTTTACGGTTTATGGTTTTTACTGTTTCTTTACGGTTTTTTTCGTGTTTCATGAAAAACAATATGTTTACATTATTGTAGAAAATTAAAATACAAAATCAGCATTTTATAACGATAATATTTTCTTGAGTTGTTTCTTTTGCCCATAAAAATAATCATTTTATTCAGAAAATATAACACCATTATTGAGATGTTTAATGTATTAAAATTGTATTTAAAAAACACATCCGGTAATACTTCTCTTATGAGTACAAAAGAATTGAACTGAATTAAACTATGTTATAATTAAATTGAATTGAATTGAGTGGAATTGCATTGAGTTGAATTGAACAGAACTGAATTGAAGTGAAATGAATTGATGTGAATTGAATTTAGTTTAATTGCATTGAATTGTACTGAATTGACTTGAATTGAATTGAATAGAATTAAATTGGACTGAATTGAATTAAACTGAACTGAAATCAATTCAATTGAACTGAATTGCATTGAAGTGAATTAAGTTGAATTGTATTGAATTGAATTGAATTGAATCGAATTGAATGAATTCAATAGAATTGAATTGAATTTAATTGAATTGAATTCCTAAATTGAATTGAGTTGATTTGAATATAATCGAATTGAATTGAATTCAATAGAATTGAATTGAATTGAACTGAATTGATTTGAATTGAATTGAATCGAATGCAATTGAATTGAATAGAATTAAATTTTGCAATGAATTGAATTTAATTGCATAGAATTGAATTGAATTGAACTGAACTAAATTGAATTGGACGGAATTGAATTGAACTTAATTGAACTGAATTGAATTGAACTGAACTGAATTGTGTTGTATTGAATTGAATTGAATCGAATTGAATGAATTCAATAGAATTTAATTTAATTGAATTGATTTCCTAAATTGAATTGAATTGATTTGAATATAATCGAATTGAATGTAATTGAATTGAACTGAATTGAACTGAATTGAACTGAATTGAATTGAATTGAATTGATTTGAATTGAATCGAATTGAATGTAATTGAATTGAATTGAATTCAATAGAACAGAATTGAATTGAACTGAATTGAACTGAATTGAACTGAATTGAATTGAATTAAATTGAACTGAACTGAATTGAATTAAATTGAAGTGAATTGAAGTGAATTGAATTGACTTGAATTGAGTTGAATTGAATTGAATTAAATTAAACTGAATTGAATTAAATTGAACTGAATTGACTTAAATTGCATTGAATTAAGTTAAACTGAATTGAATTGCATTGAATTGATTTGAGTTGAATTGAATTCAATTGAATCAATTGAATTGAATTGTATTAAACTGAATTGAATTGAATTGATTTTAATTGAACTGATTTGAATTGAATTGAATAGAATAGAATTGACTAGAATTGAATTGGATTGAATTGAACTGAATTAAACAGTATTCATTTGAATTGAACTGAATTGAATTGAATTAAATTGAACTGAATTGAATGGAATTGACTTGAATTGAGTTGAATTGAAATGAACTGAATCAATTGAATTGAATTGAATTAAACTGAATTGAATTGCATTGTATTGAAATGAATTGAATTGAATTCAACTGAATTGAATTGAACTGAATTGAATCGAAGTGAAGTGAATTGAGTTGAATTGAATTGAATTGAATTGAATTGAATTGAATTGAATATTCTAATATTCTTATGAATCTAAAAATTTCACAGCTGCATTTAAGTTAGACAATCACTTTTAATTTTTAAATAAAAATGTAAATCATATTCCAATGTTGAATGCGTGTTTAATATAAAATTTATAAGTTTAATTCAAATTCACATTAAACTCATTTAAATTTGGAAATCATATTCGAATTTGATCGAAGTTTTCACGTATGAAAATTTTATTTATTAAACATAAGATATTAATTTATAAACTAGTTTAAATTAGTATTTAATTGTGTTCAAATTATAAAATCATTTTGCAATCAAATTTGTTTAAAATGTTATGTAGAACTTATTCAAGCTATAAAATTTAATTTGAAAATAAATATCGTGTTACTTAGTTCAAAAAATTCAAATTTTTAAGTTTAATTTTTAAATCTTTGTAAGGACATTTAACACATTTATTGGGCACACAGTTAATTGCTAAACACCCGGTTACTAGGTTTCGGTTTTGAACAGTCTAATATATAGCAAATAGAGATGAGCGAAATTTTACGAGCGGTGGTTTGATAAACGTGATAAAATAGTCACTGGTAACTGCAGTGATCGAATGTGTTACTTTCAATGTCGCTCTTTCAGTGTTGTCGTTCTTTTAACGATGTCGTTATTTCACTGTTTTCGTTTTTTCTATATTCTCGTTCTTGCACTGTTCTCGTTGTCGTTCAAGATGTGTATGAAAGTGGAAGCACTAGAACAATAAACACAACAAGGTAACAAAAAGTAAATAAAAATGCAAACGAATTAAAAAAATAAATCAGCTGTTCTAGTGCTTCCACATTCTAAATATATTTTGGTTGCCGTTGTATCAATGTGTTTGTGTAATACAGTGTCGACGTAGTGTAGTGACAGATAGAAAAAATTACATGATATTTCTATCAAGCTCTCTCACATTGAATAGAATGATAGAGAACGGTGATATTTAATGAACTTGTCTGAATGACAAAAAACAAAACAAAATTATGAATTTTTTTTAAACAGAACTCATAAATTAAATCAATAAAAATATATATATATTTATTTATGTATATATTTATATATAATATACATACATATGTATATGTATGGATTTGTTTTTTGATTTATAAATAAAAGATTTTGTATTGTTATTAAAATCAAATAGCATATACATATAGAGTAAATATTTTTTTACATTAAATTTAAAAACACGGTCACGGTCACTGTTTAATAGAACGGTGACTTAGAAATCACTTTCACTGAGAACGTCGTTCCTAAAAAATCACTGGATCGCTCATCCTTAGTAGCTACCCTCGTATGTTATTATGCGTAATCTTAAACAATATCCAATATATTACAAACATAGTTTGGTTGTAGTAAATATTTGGAAAATATTATTATTCAAAACAAATTGTATTATGAAGGATTTTTTGCCATAAAACCGGAAAACGAGCCCCCACTGGTATACAATTTACCATCTGGCGAAAGTTTCCTCATCTTTTCAGCCGTGTACTGAATTATATTAACTAGTTGAGAAAAAAAAAAGTTTTTGACGTTTAAAAAAATATTTACTACAACCAAACTATGTTTGGCACAAGAAAGAGTAAAAAATCTAAAGTATAAAATAAAAATAAATATTCTACATTATATTATATGCGGCCGTCGGTGTTGCAATGGTAGGGTGCGCGGTTCTTGTATATGAGAACGAGGGTTCGATCATTTCTCTCGACGGCGGTCACCTCGCTTAGTGATGGCGACAATAGCGAGTACTTAGCCATGAAAATTTTTTCTAAAAATACCGTTCGCAATCGACGTAAAACTGTAGGTGCCAATCGGTGAGTGTAAAACTAGAAATCGCACAGCTCAGTGATTATGAACAGCTCTCCCCAGTCCCTTCATGAGATGCGATGGGAAACAATTTTTTTTTACACTATAGTTTTCCGTTACATCCCATGAAGACATAAGCTTACACACTTAGATTGGGACCTGCAGTTTTTCTCCGGTTCCAGTATTTTGCCAAACTGCCTCATGGCTATGTTCTCGGTAGTTGATCTCAAAATTCAAAAACACTGAATTAAAAATAAACGATGTGTATAAAATGCATAGTTTCGCATTTTTTATAAAAGCCGAAACCGGTTATTAACCGTTGTCTACACCTCGGTTTAACCGAACACCGGTTTCGCCAAAATCGGAATTTTCGAAGAAACCGAAAACCGACATTTTTGAAACTCCGGCTTTTTGAATACACTATGTATGTATGTCGCTATGAAAATTAATTCATACTATTCTTTAGAAAATTTCCTTGGAATACATTGCCGGTCCAAAACTATGCTTACAACAAAATAAAAATTGCAAGCAAACAAAAGCCGAAAAGGCCCCTAGGGCCTATTACTGCACATAAGGGTTAGTAAACCAAACTACAAAAATATCAATGAGTGTTCGAACTCACGGGCGATGTGTTAACATCTTTTTGTTACACGGTACCTGTTCGATTTCTATGAACACATTGGAAAATAAAAAAGTATAGTTTTTGTACTGAAGGCTCTTTTGCTATTGCACTTTATTTTTTCTTACATCTGCTTTAACATTAGATGTAATATTGTTAAAATAAATAAAGCAATATTTAGCTCACAGAAATATTGTTTTTGTTTTGTCATAAACAGAGCGACGACGATCTGCTTGTTTGAATGCTGGCATACAACTGAATAAAAATCAATATTTAGCTCACTGAAATAATTGTTTTTGTTTTGTCATAAACAGAACGGTGACTAAAAGTATTGAATAGTATAGAGAACTTATTGCACTCTTTTTTAGCTCTCATGTACAGAGTCTGAGTAAAAGAGCATAAACGAGTCTTATTCTCTTTATAGAATATTTCAATATAAATGCACCATTTGGACAATGTTATTACATAAAACCACACAAAAAGCATAAATGTTTCAAAAGGCATCAATGTTTCACATCAAAATTATGAATGGACCTAATTATGACAAAAAGAGAGTAATACGTGTAGAATCATACGTCAGATGACGCCAGTACTTTTGAGTCATACAAAAGTTCTCTAAGTTCTTACATGAGCTCTCTATACTATTTAATACTCTTTGGCGACGACGACCTGCTTGGTTATTCGCTGTTGCTACATCAATAGCATCATACTTATTTTCAGGCAGTGACTATTGTTATACAACAAACACGTACAGTGGAGGAAAAAACATATGCAAACAAATGCTGCCTTTAACAGGGTGTATAAGTTTGTAAAATTGTACCACAAAAAGGACAATGATATTTCAATAAATAATAAACAGCATTAACATTTTTAAAAAAAAATTCAGAATGAACAGCTTTTGTTTACATTTCCAAGTTATCGGCATTTTTATCGATAAATATTAAAATCGGTGTGGACAAAACATATGGAACTCTCCAATTTTGTTTTAACTAACGTCGTATTTTTAATTCTTTTGATCGCTGTTCTTCATATAACTACCTAGAAAGCCTGTGTAAAGAGATTTGTATCAATATTCAGTATTATTTTGTTATTTCTTCCTATTGAAGCTAAAATAGAGATCGTTTTAAAATGGCTCGCGATAAATTCGGATTTGAGCTCAGACGGAAAATTGTGAATGCTTATTCTTGTGGAATATCACAGGAAGACATTGCCAAGAAATATAATGTTCATAAAATTTCAATCGGCCTTATTCCTGTTGTCGTCGTCGACGTCGTCATCAGATTTTTGCCAACTTTAGAACGTTATAAATGTATTGTCACATCGACAACAACAAAGGTTTTGATGTCTATGATCCAAAACCAACCCTCTTAAAACATTACGCAACATTTTTTTTGTCTAAATGCCTTCAAGTCGCCAATAAAAATGGTGTCGATATTGTATTGACGTCGACGACGACAACGGGAATAAGGGCGAATATCTTGCATTATTGCTATTTAAAAAAAAAAAAACTTCAAAAATTTGTATTATACACCGAGGTAGTCGACCGCGCAAGACAAGTGATCGGACGGACAACTTGATCATCAGACACGTGAAATAAGACCTATTCATATCATCCTCTAAAATAACTGCAAAATTCAAATATCAGTTTCTGCTCGAACGTCCTTTGCAGGCCTCTCTACTCGAACGAAGTCCTGTAAAGAAACCGCTTATATCAAAGCGTAATCAGAAAAAGCGTTTGGTTAAGACTATTTAAATTGGCTAGGAAGTAAATGGAGGTCTGTCTTGTTTAGTGACGAATCAAAATATAATATTATTGGCAGCGATGGCATGTGTTACGTACGATCGGGAAAACGGATCGAAGCACGTTACTGCAAAAAGTCGGTCTCGCGTGGAGGGGGAAGTGTAATTATGTGGGGCTGCTTTTCTGGTGCTGGTGTTGGTCCACTGCATAAAATTGATGGCACTATGAACCGATTTGTGTAGAAAGACATTTTAGAAAGGGTAATAATTCCAGCAAGACAACGACCCCAAACACTCATCGAAAGTGGTTAAATCGTAGTTTGGCGAAGATAGAGTTACGGTTATGGAATGGTCACCACAATCACCAGACTCATAAACCAAAAAATTAAGTGGGAAAATTGTACAAGTTCTGTTATTTTGTTTCGACGACTGAAAGATGCGTGGAAATCAATCCCAACAAGTGTCCTTGACATACTAATAGTATCACTGCCTCGAATATGTCAGGCTGTAATGGACAACAACGGATTTGCTAGAAAATATTCAATTCATTTGCATTGAACTACGCTTGATTTTATTAGTTACACATGTTTTGGCCACTGAAATATAAGAATGAATATGTATTTTCTATGCTTTTTCATACATTTTTCTAAATATCTATGGGGTAGATCCCTTTTCCTTATTTTTAAAGCAATGAAGTATAAAATTTAAAACAAAAAATTGCTAATTTTATTTTTAGAAAATTTTTACGTAATATTTCGTAAAAAATGCATTTTGGTTGCATTTGTTTTGGCCACCACTGTATGTGATGCTAACGCTGTGTGTTGTTTGCATGTGTTCACTTTGATAGATTGCCCTACCCGTGCGTATAGATGTTAACACATCAAACAAATATTCAAAAATCTTTTGTTGTTTGGATTTTATCAAAAAAAAAGCGTGTTTACCTGAGTATTTATTTCTGCAGCAAATGAATTTAATTCGGAATCTGATTTTATTATTTGCTCTATTTTATATTTGTGCGTCGATTGTTTAACTGAAAACACAACAATTTGCTGATTTATCTTGAAATAAATTGTTTCACAGAGGTCAGCTAATTCCATAACAGCGCTCTGCTAAGTAAATTGATGTGTGTCTCTGCTATTTTACACAAGAATTTATCTTCACTTCGGCAGTCAATAAATATTTGCAATAACTTGACTCTCGATTTAGAATCAGTTCCATCATCAAATACTGCCCCAAATTGTACGCAAATCAAGAGCAAAAAAAGAAAAGAAATTATTATACAGGGTGATTCAGGAAGTTCCGGACAAATTTCTCCAGCGTATTCCTTGGCTCATTTCATGAAGAAAAGTCCACTTGAACCATGTCCGAAAATGCAAGGGTGCGAAATGACAGCGGGTTCAAAATTTTCGGATTGGCGGTCGGAGGATGTCCGTGAAGATAAATTCCGAATTGAACTAGCAAAGATACAAACTACATTCATTTGTAGAACTCTGTTAACAGGTTAACAGACATCTGTTAATGCGGTCAAAAAGATATACATATATATATCAATAGAAGAGATTTTTAATTAAATATTAAACTAATATCTAACATTATATTATTAAAAAAATTTTCGCGCCCAAACAAAAACAGCTTTGTAAAAGGGCTATTGTCCTTACATAAAAATGAATGCATTTTGGAAACATTTAGAGCGATTATTACAAAACAAGGAACAAGGTCTTTAAATAGTACACTTTCAGAATCTGTAATCAGAAGGATCCAAGTATTTCAATTTGGTTTCAGACACCCAACAAATATATTCGCCCATTGTGCGAAAACAAGGAATTCTCCCGTACTCTCATATTCCTCGTTGGAAAGGTCTTTAATAACGCTTTCAGAATCTGTAATCAGAATGTGCAAAAAGTCCTTTGAAGGATCCAAGTATTTCAAATTCGCTTCAGACACCGAAATTTTTTTTCGCTTATTGTGCGAAAACAAGGAATTCTCCCGTGTTCTCACATACCTTGTTGGAAAGGTCTTTAAAAACACCTTCAGAATCTGTAATCAGAAATTGCAAAAAGTCCTTCGAAGGATCCAAGTATTTCAAATTCGCTTCAGACACAGAAATTTTTTTTCGCTTATTGTGCGAAAACAAGGAATTCTCCCGTGTTCTCACATACCTTGTTGGAAAGGTGTTTAAAAACACCTTCAGAATCTGTAATCAGAAAGTGCAAAAAGTCCTTCGAAGGATCCAAGTATTTCAAATTTGCTTCAGACACCCAAATTTTTTTCGCTTATTGTGCGAAAACAAGAATTCTCCCGTGTTCTCACATACCTTGTTGGAAAGGTCTTTAAAAACACCTTCAGAATCTGTAATCAGAAAGTGCAAAAAGTCCTTCGAAGGATCCAAGTATTTCAAATTCGCTTCAGACACCCAAATTTTTTTTCGCTTATTGTGCGAAAACAAGAATTCTCCCGTGTCCTCACATACCTTGTGGGAAAGGTCTTTAAAAACATCTTCAGAATCTGTAATCAGAAAGTGCAAAAAGTCCTTCGAAGGATCTAAGTTACCTGTTACCGTTCTGAAAGGCCTCTTAAAGACCTTTCCAACAAAAAAATCCGACCACTGGCTCAGAAGTTAGCAACTTTACCCTACTACCCTCCGACCAATAATCCGAAAATTTTTGAACCCGCTGCCAATTCGCACCCTTGAATTTTCGGACATGGTCCTAGTGGACTTTTCTTCATGAAATGAGCCAAGGAATACGCTGGAGAAATTTGTCCGGAACTTCCTGAATCACCCTGTATAAACAACTGAAAAAAAATAACGTCACCTGTTTCAAAACAATGCAATTTACACAATACAATAAATCTTACCTCATTTCCCACACTGTCACCAAATGCTGATAATGCTGCCACATATTCGAACACACATTTCCTACTGTAAATACATTCACTTATCGTATGCAAATTGTAAGTGTTTCTCATTTTTTGTTATTTTTGTTTAAAAAGAATTACAAGCTATTAATTACCCGGCTGCTCCAAAGAAACAACAAAGTGTGACGCGGCTTAACAGTCAATTACGATGAGTCCATAACATAACAAACGAAGCAGAACGGAACAGATCAGATCAAAACAAAGTAACGAACCGTAAGTGGCTTGTTTTTTTTGTTTTGGTATTATTTACTCGTATACAAAAAAAAAAACGCTAAAATAATATCAATTACTTTACGATCATTATGCAATAAAAACATAAAAACAAATCAATTTCGAAATCAATAATAAAAAAAAAGGCCGGTGTTCGATAATCATCTTCTTAGTCTTCAATTGTGGCAATCAAATGCGTTTTAGCAATTTTTTTTTGTTTTAGTTACAATTTCGTTTAAAAATGTATATGACGAGAGACTTTCAGTTGTTGGCACCGCTATACGTAATGAAGGGGGGGGGGGGGGGTAAATACTTCACGTGACACTTATTTATTTAATTTAACGGAAACTAATGGCATACATACACGTGAGCAGCAGGTGGGCAAATAATTATGATCGACGAAAGAATTTAAATACAAAGAACAATATGTTAAACCTTTCTCGCTTGTAATTGAGAAAATACAAACTTGTTATTGATAAATACGAATTGTTATTTAGAAAATAAAAATTGGTATTGAGAAATTCAAATTGATTTAGAGAAAATGCGAATTGATTGGGAAACGGGAAAACAATAGTATGCGTAATATTGTAACCCATATTGAGAAATTGAAAATTGATATTAATTCAGTAAACGAAATTTCAAATAAGACGCAGTATATAGCGTAAAAACTATAGAGTAAGGCTGATGTTTGTAGATATACTTTTTCGCTCATCTGACGTTTCATTTCACACACGCTGAAAAATGTGTAGTTTTTTGTTGCTTAAATACAAATATATCATGTGTTTGGAGCTGGTCGCAAATATAATATACTTGTGCCCAAACGCAGTGTGTTTGCTAATCAATATTGCATGTTTGAGACACAATGATTAATATGTTATAACATATGTGTTTGCAACCCAAATATATTTGTGTTTGTGATATATGTAAATACAGCCGTGTTTGTTGAACTGTTTATGCTCTCTCGAGAGCAAGAGAATTAAAGAGCGGCAACGAGTGTGTATATCTTGTATGTGTTTATCTGTATTTTTGCATTATTCTCACAGTGAGTGATTTATAAATATTCCTGAATGTGCGTGCAAATTGCAGCTGAAGTCAGTGTTTCTTATTTTGGCTGATGTGTTGCGTTTTAATTTCATGTATTCAGTCGTCAATGGTTCATCTGACAGAAGATATCAAAAGCGCTTGATCAGTGAAAATAGAATAAAAAAATAAAGCCTTTTTTTTCAAGTGAACCAAAAAAATACCAGATTTTTGGACTTTTTTTTATAAATTGTTCAAAAAAAGTTCTTCAGTTAAGAAACCACTATTGTCATGATTTTTTTTTTATATCTCAAGATGTCTAGCTTCAATTTCCATTTTAAAATTCTGCATTCCGTTACAAATTGCAAAAGACACAGGCTACTGAATATCGAATTTTTAGTGCCTTTAATAAGTGAACCGGAGTGTATGTATATTGTTTGTCTACCAACTAGAGTGTCCAAAAAAAACACCATCTTTTTCGAAATATCAAGATTTCAGTTTTGTTAAAATTTACATTAAACTGATTTAAATTCGAAAATCATATTCAAATCTGAAAGAGATTTTCGTGTATGAAAACCTTATTAAGTTTAAACATTTATTTATAAAATAATTTTAAATTTGTAACAAAAAATATTTATAAATAATTTGTAGTTATTTCTTATTCAAGTCCTAAAATCATTTTGAAAATTGATTAAAAAATTGTTTGGAAATGTCATTTAGAACTTTTTGGAACATAAAATCATATTTGAGAATAGAAAACATGTTTCTTAATTGCAAAATTTCATTAAAATTCGAAAATCATATAATTTATTATTAATTTGTTTAAGGACGTGAAACCAAATTAAGTAAAACCCAGTTAACCGACGTCAAATTATCGGTTTCCGATTTGTTCGAAAATTATGTTTTTAAAAAACTGACACACGGTTAAAAGCAAAAACCCGGTTAACCGGGTTTTCGGCTTCGGTTTTGGACACTCTAGTACCAACGCGTAGTGACATTCAAGGCATAGTTGAAACCTTCTGCAAACAAAAACGTGACAGACAACAAAGAAAGGAGCAGCAAAATAGCAGCAGATTCTCATTTTATAAAATAAGTAATGCATTCGGCAAGTAAATGTAAAAAGGGTAATTTTAATTTTTTGTATTAATTATTTATTTTAATTATAATAAATAAAAAAAGAAAGAATAATTCGTCTCTAAATATTATGTTTGGAAGAAAATACGCCTATGTTTCCACGTAAGTATATGGAGGTTTGGGGGAAACACGCGAATGCCTCCACGTAAGTATATGGATGTTTGGGATGAAGCAAGCATATGTTTCCACGTAAAAGCATACATATTTGTCAGAAAACTTGCTAACGTTTGTATTAAAATACACCTGAGTTTGGGACTTGCAAACATATAAATGTTTGAAGTGCGTTTCATATGTTTGGGAGAATATGTTTCAGAGGCTTTTTCAGCGTGTACTATTCCTCGTTGAGGAAAACTATTATTTCTACTATTATTGTTAAATTTTATTTTGAAAAAAAATTAAACTATTTAAAAAAAATAGCTCAAATCGTTTTAAACAATTTGCATGTGCGTGAAGATAAATTCGAATACAACTACCAAAGAGACAAACCACATCAGTTAGCTGAGCTCTGGTATTATGTTAACGAGCTATGTTAAAGCGCTTAGAATGAGAGAATACATAAAAGATCTGGGTTTACATCCATACAAGAATAAGCAAAATATGCGTTATTGGTTTGGTCATATTTTCTCGTCGACAATAACGATCGTCACGTTACTGTGAATGGCGATCATCATCACGCCATGGTTACCGATTATTTTTGGCCCGAATTGGAAAACATGGACTTGGACAACATGTGGTTTCAACAGGACGGTGCCACAAGCCACACAGCACACGTTACAATCGATTTATTGAAGAGTAAATTTGGTGAGCGTGTTATCTCAAGAAATGGACCAGTCAATTGGCCGCCTCGTTCATGCGATGTAACGCCTCTAGACTTTTTTCTTTGGGGCTACGTCAAATCATTGGTCTATGCCTACAAGCCGACGACGTTGGAAGAACTCAGAGCCAACATTGAACGCGAAATAGCGGCCGTTACGGCCGAAATGTGTGACCGATTCATCGAAAATTGGGTCCAACGAATCGACCGCTGCCGACGTACCCGCGATGGCCGTATGTACGAAGTCGAGTTCCATACATAAATGTTTTGATTGTATTTCAAGTCGATCATAAAGTTTTGGAAATATCTCAAATGGTTTGCGTTTTATTTTAAAAAAAGTTGTCAAGTCCTTATTGGAAAACCCTTTATTAATAGATTTCAATGATATTTGATACATAAGATTACCCCAACGATGATCGCTATTGAAAATGGGGTATTTTATGGGGTATATACCCTACACTGAAAGAAAATCTTTACATCAAATCGATGAAAAAGTTCATCAATTGTTCTTCATTGAACTGATGACAAAATTCATCAACTTTAACTTTTCAGCTTCATTGCATGACCTTTTTTTTTGAGAAATAATTGGTGGAATCCATTCAAAATATGGACGTAGTCCAGAGTTTGGCTACACATTAACAACCAATTTACATCAAAATTACACCAAATTGACGACAAACTTACATCAAATTGATGACAACCTTACATCTAATCGACAAAACATTTGCAACGAATTGATGAAAAATTTACATCAACTTGATGTAACGTTGCCGTTGAATCAACATAAACTATTGATGAAAGATTGATGAAATGTTCTCCATCAATTCAATGAAATGTGTCGTAGGTTGGAAAATGAGGAAATGTTGCATTAAATTGATGAACGAATTCATAAATTTAATGAAGCTTATTCCTTCAGTGTACGATATATAAATGCTCCCATCTAGCTTGATACACAAGTTGGTGTTGGGTATTATATAGTCGGCTTTGGCCGTACAATACATTTGATTGCTTCCAACCTACCACTCGTCAACTGTTGGCCCTCTCTACTTGTTTAATTTACAAAACAGCTTCAGCCATTCAAAAACAGAATTTTGTTTCACACGTCAAACTGAACTAGAGTATATGACGTTTATACCAAACTTCCTCTGCAGCTGTGATTGAGTCATTCAGTTATAGTTGTTGGCTGCAATACCAAAATTGTTGTCGCCGTCGATTGCAATCGATTTCCTATATACTGCAGTTCCGTTGCAAAGCGGTTCGAGCGCGCTGGGAATACCCTAAACAAAAACAACTTGTTTTACACGAATGTGTATTCTCGATTTCAGTCGGTACAAAAACAAACAATAAGAATAACGATAACGATAAATTAAGACTCTTGGGGGGGGGGGGGGGGGGTTTGTTTATATCGATCGAAGACAGTTCAAATAACTTTTTTTGTTTCTTCGTCTGCCAGTGTACTAACTGCTTGTAGCACTTGACAAAGCAAAATTGAAAGTAGGTTTTCATGTTGAATGTTAGTTGAACTTATTAGGCAAGGTCAAATGCATCTATATCTGAATACAAAACATTTTTTATAGCATGAATGATAGGTAGGTAGGTAGGTGGTGGTTACGACACACAACACTACTCTGTTCCACGTATTTCATTCTTCGATTATATCGCAGTAAGCAACGATACTGTGAGAATAAAGCTAAACCATCCATAAACGTAGAAGAAGAA
Source organism: Phaonia tiefii (assembly GCA_963931995.1). NCBI lineage: Eukaryota > Metazoa > Arthropoda > Insecta > Diptera > Muscidae > Phaonia > Phaonia tiefii. Next base: position 34,331,450 of record OZ008369.1, read on the forward strand.
GTAACAACTTATGAATCAATGAACCATAAAACACCAAATGTGTGAATGGTTTTTAAAAATAAAAATAAAATAAAACAAGTTTTGAATAGCACAGGAGACTGAATTTCCAAAATAAAATTGTGAATGTTTTGAATGGCAGCAGACATGTATGTCAAACATACATTCCATTTGTGAGAGATTGATGAAAATATATGTACAGTAGCTCCAAGCGAAACTCGTACACCCAGGGATATATTTTGTTTTATATAATATATTTATTACTAATTCTGCTACCACAGTAAATATATTTTATTTTGTTAGTATACTAGGTACTACATTTAACCGCAGACGAAAACTTTGAAAATTATCTTTATTTATTAGAATAAAAACATATATTCCATGAAGTGACAACCTTCAAAGCAAAAGCCAAACTCGTACAGTTCCAATTTTTTAGTCAACCCTGTACCTATTTGAAGCTAACTTCATATTATATGGGTAAAAGTATTTAGAGAAGTCCCTAAAATTAAATTTGTTTGCCGAATTTTGATTATTGTGTTATTTGTTTCAAAAAAGATAATAAAAGTTGAAAATGTGAAGACAAAGAAATACAACGGTACAAAACTGATACAAGAGTTGAAAATATCTCAAAATCAGCAAATAACCAAATTTTGTCCGTGAGTGATGTACAGTATATTCTACGTCAGGTCAAAAAGGATTCATTCTTAAGTGCGCTGAAACTCGCAGTAATTGTTGAAAATGAAAAGATGTTGCTCACAAAGAATAAGAAATATATTGCATATGTTCGATTTCCATGGCAAAAGAGCAAGGAGTATACCTCTAATCAAGAAACGGAATAAAAATCAAGTCTGCGATTATCAAACAAGACATCATTCGAAAGATTTTTAATTTTGGAAGAACGTGCAATTGACAGATGAAAGCAAGTGCAACTTCTTTGGTTCATATGGTAAACCCTATGAAGCCAAATGACGCGCTCCTTGCCAACAATTTGAAGCCCACTGCAAAGCACTGTGTTGAGTATGTAATGGTGTGGGCATCATTTTCTGCATCCGAGCCTGGGGTATAGCATTTCGTTGAGGGTATTTGAAGGGTATTGCCAAAAGAAAATTTGCCACGTTGCAAAGAAAAATTTGGTCTAAAGTCTAGATGAAGGAAATCATTTTTACCAAGGCAATGGCCCAACGATTAATTCTCACACTGTGCGATCGTGGTTGTTTTATAACTGTCCACATGCCATGGATTCACCAACCCAGAGTCTAGATATATATCCTATAGAGAATCTGTTAAGCTATGTCGATAGGAAAATTCGCCAACACACCATATCCTCCAAGGACGATTTGAAGAGAGCTCTTTCGATTAATGGCAAAAACTTTAATCCAGCTTTTGTCAAAAAATGGTTAAAAGTACATATTCCAAATATATTACAGATGGTAATAAAAATCACAGGTATTAATATTGAATAATACTTTACCTTAATGTATAGTGTACGAGTTTGGCTTTGGCATTGAAATACGTAGTATTTTAATTTTTTATTTTTTAATACGTTTAAATGAATTAAAAAGTTAAGTTTGCCTGTTATATTAAATTTACTTTAAAATTAACTAATAGAATGCATAATAATTTTTTTTTACAACTATTACTTTCTCCAAGATGTAAGAAAGTTCTGTAGCTGTACGAGTTTCGCTTGGAGCTACTGTATGTTTAATTTTCAAGATGCATAAGAAAGAAATGTTATCGTACGTTTATAATAAATGAAGTGCATTAATAAAAATGGAAATTAGGATTAGGTTAGGTTGAGAAAGGGGAGATGTTTCAAACTTGTCTTGTAGTCTTATTCATGAAAATATCACTAAAATAGTTATAAAACATTCTTTAGTTATTGAAGGTCTCGTATTCATAAAGTTTTTTTTTTAACTATTGGAAAAAGTTTATAAAATTCATATTAAATAGCCTAACATTTTTTTGGATAATCAACTATAAACCCGAATAATGAGTTGTTGCTTCAATAGTTTGCATTTATATTCGTTACATGGTGAATTTTTTTTTGTGAGAAATCTCGTTTAGTATAAAAACGCATACGCTGAGTCCGAAACAACCCAACCCCCTTATTCATAACGTGAATTTACCCATCGGCATTCATCTGAACGGAAATGCTTCAGTCGATTCATAGTGTAATACTTAAGAGTTTCCATTACTCTCTTCGATGCCTCTTCATGACGACGAAGTAGTAGGTCATTTCATAGAGTTTATTTGCTGCTGTATTTTACAAATTTTACACTTTCGTTGGACAGAAAACGGACAGAAATCAAAGGGAATGCGTATTTTCGTTCAATACAAACAACATAAAACATAATTTAGTTGTCATTAGTATCAATCATAGAATAATACATACATAGAAACTTTTATTCGCTCAATAAATTCAACGTCATAGGTACGATGGAAAGTAAACATTGGATGGTGGAAAATATGGGTTCAATAATACCAGATGGTGGCAATAGTATACAGCGATCCACAAAGGAACTACACCCGAATTTCGTGTTTTTGTGGCAAACTAGTTGTGTTAAATACAATACAAATGTATACCAACGATAACAGTCAACAAAAAAGTGCAAAATATATTTAAATTTTTCAGTTCTACACCAATGAAAAATGTATACCAACGATAAAAGTCAACAAAAAAGTGCTAACGACAAAAACGACATGGAAAAGTTAAGTGCACATATTTTGTAACTCCACCTGGTGTAAGGTCATTTTAAATTTAATTGCTCTCATTTCCACAAACCTACGATGAAAAGTGTGAAATGAAACGTCAGATGAGAGAATAAGTTTATCTATGTATGTATTATTCTATGGTATCAATAAACACTATTTAAAATTAGTTCATGTCTTCTTTGCTCTCTCATTCTCCATCATCGGCCTAGTACCTTTTCGATCAGCTGTGCCATAGAATCCCAAAAACGATGTACAAATAGACAGTCAAAATTTCTCTTCCCCCAAATGCCAACAAACAAAACGAGTGATACCCCAGCACTTCTCCGCCCTCTTACTCTCTTCATTGAATATTTGAATACACAAGCGGCTTTTTGATAGTGTTATTGTATATAACTATACAAATTCCAACCGTGTTGAAATAAAATTTCATAAACTATGCAAAAAGTATGAAATATTCAAGATATGACACGAGAGAGAAATGCGTTTGAGTGAATATCTGGCACTTTTTGGTTCTCTTTTACCAGGGTTGCCAAATTGCGCTCATCTTCTGGTTGTCTAATTCTAAATCGTCTTTGAGAATCCCCCTGGTCGATTGCAACGCGAGCTTCGACTGAGCGGTATGTCGAAAAAGAAAGAAGATAAACCGTCTAAGAAACGGCAGTGGCAAAAGCGCGAGAGTGAGAAAATTGAGACACACAGAGGAAAGAACGAAGCCCAAAAAGTCAAAAACGGAACTAATGGACATGGTTTAGGAGGGCTCCCCTTCTGTAAAGACAAGTACGGAAATCTCATTGCAGATGTGCAAAGCATTTTGGCAATATGGAGAGATCATTTCTCCGCGCTGCTAGTACCTGAGATATCCAATGAATATGGGACAATCGATTACAATTTGGACGACGACATCGATTGCCCCCTACTAATCTAGACGAGGTCAGAACAGCTCTGCCGTGCTTATCAAGATGGACTCAACTCCACTTTTCTAAATTTTTCAGGAGAAGCAGATTTCTGAATTCTAACGGGTCCGCCATCTAACGTTGTTTTGTTTAAAACTAGTGCTTATTTCGTGAATGGTAACACTTAGCTCATATCTGATTTGACAGATAATTAGTTTTATCCTTCCGCTGAATGAATATGGTTGTGTATACGCTTGAACAACGCTAAGAAATATGGGAAAAATGGGCCTGCGATCGACTTACAGTAGATGCCGATTTTGCCAAAAAAAATCATCTTTTCAGATGAAGCTCATTTTGATCTTGGCGGGTATGTAAACAAGCAAAATTATCGCATTTGGGGCACAGAAAACCCGCGCGCATACATTGAAAAGCCGATGCACCCAAAACGAGTCACTGTTTGGTGCGGATTTTGGTCTAGAGGCATAATTGGGTCATTTTTCTTCGAAAATGAGCAAGGAGTGGCCGTTACAGTCAATGGCGATCGTTATCGGGCCATGTTGAACGAATTTTTGTTCACACAAATTGAAGAGGAGGATATTGGCACCATTTAGTTTCAACAGGACGGCGCTACGTGCCACACAGCCGAAGCTACACTCGATGTTTTGCGGCCAGTTTTTGAAGATCGCATTATCAGCCGCAGAGCTGATGTCGTTTGGCCACCTCGGAGCTGCGATTTGACACCGTTGGACTATTATTTGTGGGCTGCCCTCAAAGATAAGTGTTACGCCGACAAGCCAGAGACAATTGACGCTTTAAAGGACAATATTCGTGAAGCCATTGGTGAAATACAGCTGCACACAATCGATAATATGCTTAAAAATTGGACCGATCGTGTAGGCTACTGCATGGCCAGCCGAGGCAGCCATTTGAATGAAATTATTTTCCATTATTAACCGGAAGGATTGTACTTTCAAATAAAAAAAAAAAAAAAAAAAAAATATTCAGTAGTTTTTTTTTATAGCATTTTCAAAAAAAAAAAAGTTATTGTGCGGACCCTTTACTTAGAGCGTCATTTGTAATAAGAAACACGTTGTTTTTTATAATGAAATTAATAACATTTATGTAGTTTTGTCGCAAGCTCCAACCATAACGGAAAGTGCAAAATGTTGCTAGCTTGAGCATTAAAAAAAATAATTTTTTTTTAATATTTTGGAGTTGAGTGCCGCGGCTTAAGAACAACAAAGCCGCAGGAGCCGATGGATTAACGGCGGAGCTGTTTATGGCTGGCTTCGATGAACTGATACGCTACATGCATCAGCTCATTAGCAAAATTTGGTTAGATGAATACATGCCCGGAGATTGGAGTCTCAGTGTACTATTTCCCATATTTTAAAAAGGTGACGCGAGTATCTGTGCCAACTACCGTGGAATAAACCTTTTATCCACAGCATATAAGGTGCTATCAAGTATAATGTGCGAAAGAATAAAACCAATTATTGTTGATCTGATTGGACCATACCAGTGTGGCTTTAGGCCTGGAAAATCGACAATTGACCAGATTTTCCTAGAGAAGACCCACGAAAAACAAATCGACACATATCATCTATTTGTCGATTATAAGGCGGCCTTCTATAGCCCGATACGGGAGAAACTCTGTGAAGCAATGTCTGAGCTTGGTATTCATGCAAACTCATACGCCTTTGCAGGATGACCTTGACGAACACCAAATCCGCAGCGAAAGTTGGTAAGGATCTTACCGAACCTTTCGACACTAAGCGAGGCCCCAGGCAAGGCGACACCATATCGTGCGATCTCTTTAACATCTTAATGGAGATCATTATGAGAAAAGCTGCAGTCAACATGAATAAAACCATCAGCAGCAAAAGTCACATGCTGCTCGGGTATGCTGATGATATCGATATCATTGGGTGCACAATTAGCGAAGTTACTGCGGTGTTTCAAAGAATTGAGATGGCGTCAGCTAAAGCGGGTCTGACAGTAAGTGAGGACAAGACAAAATTAATGGTTTCAACGAGCAGGGCCTCCACGCGATTAGACCAAAGCGTGAACGTTGATAACCGTTATAATTTCGAGGTGGTGGACGAATTTCAACAACGTCAGCCTTGAGATCAAGCGGCGAATTGTGCTTGCGAATAGATGTTATTTTGGGATAAGCAAGCACTTTAGAAATAACGCCCTCTCTCGAGTAACAAAAGTCCATCTATACCAGACTCTCATACAACCTGTCTTGCGTTATAGCGCAGTATCGTGGGTCTTATCGCAAGCAGACGAAACATCTCTAGAAGTTTTAGAGAAAAAAAATACTCCGAAAAATGTATGGCGAGGCATGAACCATGAGCTGTATCCCGACATTGACATAGTTAATCGGATCAAAATAACGCAATTGCGCTGCCTAGGCCATGTCAGTAGAATGGATGAAGACGAACCAGCACGAAGGGTTTACGAAACCGAACTCGAAGGAAGACGAAAAATAGGAAGACCAAGACTCGGCTGGAGGGATCGGGTTGACGAATCCCTGCGTACACTTGGTATTGCTAACTGGATAAATTAAGCATAAGATCGAACTGGTTGGCGAAATATGTTATCTTCGTTTTGTAAAGTCCCTGGCCCCGCGGGGTTGTCCGAGACCGGATAAGTATGTAACTTCTAAACTTGTGACCAAATTTTTTGTTTTCGAGCTTTTACTAAGCAGCATAAACAAAAACACGCGGAGTCTGACCGTTACAAAGACAGTTGAAATCAACAGCTTAAAATGTAATTTAGTGCAATTTAGTTTAGTTTAGTTTTTTGGGTCATAACTAGGTCATTTAGAGTCAAAATGCCGTCCGTCCGTCCGGCAACGACAACTTCTCAAAGTTAAAATGTTTTGAACTTGAAAAAACGGAATTTGTTAGAAAAGGTACCATCATTTTTTCAGTTGTTTCGTAAACATTTTGTGCAAAAGATATGAAATTGGTTAGGTTTTAGAAAATGCCTTGGCAAAGGCATTAATAATAATTTAAAATAGTTTTGGACTTTCACCCTACAGCCAGCATTGGCAGAAAATGCTAGATTTTTTAACAAAATTTTCACTTTTCGAGTTTAGGAAAAGTTTCGCTTGTTGATTTTTATACATTTTTAAACCAAATTCTCGACTGAAATTCTGTGAACTACATGGGAAAAAATCTTGGTCAGAAAAGCTCAATTTTTAAAAAACTCAAATTTTCTTGTGTCACTATTTCTCAAAGAATATCAATTAAATATGTATGTAAACCATATGTATATTGGGCTATAATATGTGAACAAATAGCAAGATTGCGGTGTTAAGTAGTTATATACTTCAAATCAATTTTGCATACAATTTTGAAAAAAAAAAATATATTTTAATTTTTTTTCGTAATTTTTCCAAAAATGCAATGCTGTGGAGTCGGAGTCGGGGATATGCGTCTGGAGTTGACGTCGTACAAATTTTGACGACTCCGCTTCAAAGTTTAGCATTCCCAAAATGTTAAAATATGAAAAAATTTGAAATTGTAAAATTTCATATTCCGAAGGTGTCTATCCTGAAAATGATTAGCCAGTTTAAATCTACTAACCAAGAGCCACGTTTGGACATAAGTCTCCCATTGACGATGTATTCTTCGGTTGGACACATTGGGCGAAATTGTTAAAGTAAGCAAATATTTGAAAGTGAAACATTTCATGTTCCGAAGGTGTTTATTTTAAAAATGATTAATACGTTTAAATGTACTGACCAAGGACTACGTCTGAACATAAGTGGCATTGACGAGGAATTATTAGTTTTGATACAAAACTTTTATTCTCTGCAAATCAGTGGTCCAAGATGTTTCATGTCAAGAAATTCTGAACCTGATTGACCGGTCCTCTGCTGAATATAATGCTGTCATTTTTAATAAATTTTGTACACTACTGTTCTCCAGGACAGTGTCAGTATTTTAAAGGCTATGTAATGACGACGTGTGCTATAAAATAGAGTCAATTACAAAAAAAAATATTTTTTTTTTTGAAATGGTTAATGGTAGTTTGGATTTGAATTTGAAAACAAAGTTTAGCTTCTATATATGATTAATGTTTATTAGTAGCATTAATAAATTGTCATTATTGACGTTCCAAAATGGGCCGATGTAAATATTGCAATCATGAGCGCCAAGAAAGAATAAAAGAGACGATAAAAGTATTCAGAAGCTACATACAAATTACTGACATAATTGGATGCTCAAACAAAATGTTGGAGACCGTAATAAAATATAACCCCAATCCAGGAACCAGACGGTAAAACCCTGAAAATTACAGAACATTTGGAACCAAAAATATTGCGCCACGTAGAGTTCGACTTTTGTTACCTCTTCCGCCCTTAAAAGGCAATACGATCGGGATGTTGACACCTCTACATTAAGAAAAATTCACACTAAAAACAATTTAAAGGCAAAAAGTGTCCGAAAAGTTCCATTTCTATCCAAACGGAACGTTCAAAAATGTTGCATTTTGCCAAGGAGCATGTGAAATAGTCCGTACGCAAATGGCGAAATATTTTGAGGACAGCTGAAACTAAAGTGAGATTGGGTCATTATGATAAGAGTAATCTTCCTGTACGAAGACCTTCCAACACCGAATTCAGGCCCCAGAACACAATCCAAACAGTTAAACGTGGTAGCGGAAACATAATGGTACGGGGTTGTTACTCTTACAGTGGGACATAACCTTTATTCCAAATTGAACAGACAATGGACGCTGCATATTATACCACTGTATTAAAAAAAACATCATGATGCCTTATGCTTATGGGAAATGCCGCTTCGATGGGTGTTTCAACACAATATCGACCCCAAACACACATCGAAGCGAGCAAAAGCTTCGTTTGAAAATAATAGTGTTATAGTTTTAAGATGGTCTATGCAGTCGCCGGGCTTAAATCCTATTCAGAATTTGTGGCGGGACATTAAAGTGTCTATCAAAGGAATAAACCAATTTAATAAAGATGAGCTTATGACACTGGTACAATCGGTGTGGAAAACATGACTTGTGGAGACCTGATGATTCAATGTCAAGGCGTTGCTTAGCTGTGATAAAAAATAATAGTTATTTCATAAAGTACTGAGATAATATAAAGGATTAATGAAACATACATTTTATTTGACACAGCTATTTATTCTAGTTCAGATGATGAATCACGATGACTCTATTTTAATTCACAGGCAAAATGGGGCATTTTGAAATATTTTTATTTATACCTAATGATTTAATTTTAAATTACGACATTAATGTTCTAAAATGTTATATCTAGTTCTTAATTGAACAATAAAAAATAAAAGTTATAAACAAAATTTAATTTTTCTACATTTGTTTTTGTTTTAAAAAAATGTTGATTAGTGTTGACTCTATTTCATCGCACACCACTGTATATATTATTGCGTAGTTTTTTAAAAAAAGAAAGTGGATAATTTATTTTACTAAAGGTGTTTTGAGTAATAGTATTATTAAGTATGGAAAGTTAATCAGCCCAATTCTCAATAGCAATTCCCGGGGAGTTTTTTCTATATTCCCTGTTCCCCTATTCTAAATAAAATCTCCCTGGGAGTTTTTTCCCTATTCCCTTTTCCCTTATTCTAAACGAACTTCGAAAAAGGGAAATATTTCCCCGGGAAAAAAGTAGGTATTCTAAATGTCAATAAAATGGAGAATGTGAAACAACTTTTGGGAGTAATTCCGCCAACAAATTGCTAGGGCGTACTGCGCACAAATTTAAGTATTTAATATTTTCTATAAAAATTAAGTAATAACTTTTATTTTAATCAATATTATGGCATTATTCATCGGAATAAATTTACTTTAGCACCAACTCTCAGATCTACACCAAAATGTCACCACCGAGAAAAGCGTCTGCACTGAGTTCAAAAGCTTTAAAAGAGGTTATCAAAGTTAGTAGAAATGAGTATAATTACAAAGGTCTTTCTAAATTCTATAAATCTGTGTATGCACTTATTTATTTTTATTAATCCATTGGGGGTTAATTAAAAATTTAATTTATTTTAATTAAAAGTTAAAATTTTTTAAAATCGTTAAATTTATATTTACAAATTCCCTCTGTACCTTAAGTCGATGTGTGGCAAAATCAGTAAAATCGCGCGATAGTTTTAAAATAATTTTTGATATTTTAATGAAAACAGGTCCTCATATTATGTTGAAAGTTTGATAACAAAACTTTAACTTTTTATATCCCCGGTCTTTCAAGGGCTACTGAGCCGTATTATACCTTGAAAGAAAACCTGCAATTTTGTCTATGTCCAGTGTGTAGAAAAAATATAGCAACACTACGGTCTATTTTTGAAAAGTAATGATTTTTAAGAAAAAAGTGAGGTTATAAAATCATTTTTTTTAAACTATTCCACAATGGGTTAATAAACAGTAAAATATTTCTAACCGTATTTGTAGAGTTTAAAAAGACCTTTCTAATGACATAAATTTCAACAAAGTCAGAAAAGTAGTTTCAGAGATATAGCCGACTATACACTCAAGCTTCGGAAGGCCGTATCTCTAGAAGATGGGCCGATCGTACAAAAAAAAATATATATTTCAGCTCAGCTTAAAAATCTATATTGATGATACAATTTTGATTCCATTCCAAGAAATGCCCCTGAACTAGAGTTAAGCCAAGTAAATATGTACGTTCCCGTATTTACTTACAAAGTTTGCGGCAGCTCCAGTGAATTCGTCGCATCGCGTAACTATCTCCTTGCAAACGTTTGTTGTTGCTTCTCCTGCTCCCGGTCGTTCTTCTGCTGCCATTCTAAAGGCTGTGGTATACATTTTCACTTATTTTAATTATTAATTAAGTTTTATTTGCTTAAAATGATTTGCATTTAATAACCAAAACCAAACGTCATACAGCAAAACAGCTGACTTCGAAAATTCGCAATTCTCTCTCCCTTATTATTCTATTCCCCGTCTGTTTAGAATTGGAGGATTTTATTCCCGGGAAAAATTAATTCCCAGGGAATTATCTCCCGGGGAGTATTCAGAATCGGGCTGAATGTCAGGCCTTAGATAATGACATAGATTTAGTTGACGAGGAAAGTTATATTTATGTACATCAGCTACATACATATATTTATAAAGAAATACCACATTTTTTTTATTGACGCCCTAATTTATGAAATCGTTTTATATATTTTGACTAGGTTGACCTTAATGTGAAATGATACTAAATATTTCTGCCACCGACCAGGTTCTATCTCTAGCAAGTTCTAATTCTAGCTTCTAGCAGATTGAATTTTTCTCAGCATAATTTTGTAAAGAAAATTTCCTATTTTCACCCCAATTATCTATAAACTTATAGGAGATATAGAAAACACCTTTTCATTTTCAAAATGAACATCAGATATCGTTGATGTTTGTTGTCGGTTTTCTTGATACCAAGTAAGTATGTAATCGAAATTGTTCGCATCACTATCATGTTCACAAAATTTTCTGCTAATATTTTTTTAAATTCATCAGTCAGACAAAAAGTTATCCACCAAGATCACGCTCATGAATGACAAATCTGTGGTTCTCTTTAAAGTTTAATTTCTGATTTACATTTTTGCTTACGCAATAAACACAACTAAAAACAAAAAAGAAACACAAAGAAAAGGTATAATTTTCAAATAATACCTCTTGCTACACAACTCTGCTAAAGAATTGATAATGACAATGATAATATAAATAAATTATTTCTATAATATTTTTAATAAAGTATTTAATATTTTGTTTAATTACACTATGCATCATTTTGCTACCTAAACATTTTGATACGCTTGAGACTCAAACAACTGATTGTTACTGGTGAGTGAAGAAAAACCCTAGTTGGGTTTGGTCTGATTGACTAAGGTTTTTTTTTAATTGGCGTTTGAAGTTTTAGGCTTAGAAATTAACTTTTGATAAAGAGAACGCTTTTTGTAATACGTACATCTCAAAAACTATTCACATATTTGCTAAAGTGCCTTCGACAAAGTTGTAGCTCGTGCCCTACAAAAAACCCCCGAACGTTTATTGCCCATATATTACTTACTTTACTTTAAAGTTAAAAATAAATAAAAACAAACCCCGTAAAAAACGGCGAAAATTTTATTTTTTACATTTTAAAGTTTTTGATCATGAAGGTGGAATTTTTTGAATAAGCGTTTTTTGTAGGGCAGCTCACGAGCTACAACTTTGCCGAAGACACCCAAGAGAAATCTTGAACAGTTTTCGAGATGTAGGCATTACCAAAAGTGTTCTCTTATCAAAAATTCATTTCGAAACCTAAAACTTCAAACGCCAATAAAAAAAAAATCAGACCAAATCCCGTTATGGGTTTTCTTCTCTCATCAGTAGCTTTCATATTTTTTTGGTCTCAAGCGTATCAAATTTTGAGTGTAATAATTGCTCACGAATTTTATGATCACTAATTAACTTTTTTAAACTATTTAATTTCTTATTTAGTTTAATGATATAATGAATATTATACATGGCGTTGGTCTTTTATAAGTTATTTCAATTGACCGAAAGTTTTAAGGATACAAGTCTAAATAAATAAATAAAATCAAGATAAGATGAAGAGTGGTGGTTTAAATTCAGCAAATCCCGCTGCTCCCTAGAATCTGTTGTATTTTATACAAAAATGTACATAGTTTCAAACTAATATAGAGAGGACAAGAAGGTCTACCAATCGACGGTAAATTTATTGGGCCACGGGGCAGATTATCATAAAATTTAAATTGCAAGTTTAAATTTTAATTTAAAGTTTCAATTACAAATGAAATTAAACTAAATTTTCCAGTTTTAAGTGATGAGTGTGAAGATAAATTCCAATTTTAAGTACCAGAAATGGATGTATACTGCAATAAACGGGATTTTTGCCGATAGCACCATACGGGGAAAATTGTACGAAGCTATGTCTGAACTTGGAATTCCGGCAAAACTGATCCGCCTCTGTAGAATGATGCTGACCAACACCAAATCAGCAGTGAATGTGGGGAAAGGCCGCACCGAACCATTCTGTACCAAGCGAGGACTGAGACAAGACGACACACTTTCGTGTAATCTCTTCAACATCTTAATGGAGATAATAATGAGAAAGGCTGCAGTAAATACGAACAAGACCATCCACACGAAAAGCCATACTGTTGCTGGCGTATGCTGACGACATAGACATCATTGGACGAAATTTGCGAGAGGTAACTGCAGTATATTCAAAAATCGAAAAAGAATCAGCGAAGGTGGGTCTTGCTGTTAATGAGGGCAAGACAAAATTGATGGTGTCAACGACTAGAGAAACCTCTCGACTTGGTCCGCACTTGAACGTTGACAACCGATTTAATTTTGAAGTGGTAGATGAATTTGTCTACCTTGGATCCGCCGTAAACAAGGACAACAACGTCAGCCTGGAGATAGATAGGAGAATTGTGCTCGCAAATAGATGTTATTTTGGGCTCAGCAAGCAGTTTAAGAACAAAGCCCTCTCTCGACAGACAATAGTTCAGCTATACCAGACTCTCATTTTACCTGTCCTGTCATATTGCTCCGAAACTTGGGTCATATCGCAAGCGGATGAAAAACACCTGGGAGTATTCGAGAGAAAAATTCTCCGTAAAATATATGGTCCTGTTAGAGAAAACGGCGAGTACTGACGTCGCTGGAACGCAGAGCTACGCGTACATAGCTAGGCGAATTAAATTAGGCCAATTGCGTTGGCTAGGGCATGTTATCAGAATGGATGAAGATGAGCCAGCACGAAAGGTTTTCGATAACGTACCCGATGACAGCAGGTGAAGAGGACGACCAAGACTCCGCTGGAAAGACCCGGCAGAAGACTCCCTCCGTATCCTTGGTGTTACCAACTGGCGAGAAAAGACGAAGGATAGAGCCAGTTGGAAGAATATGTTGAAATTTGTTTGTTTAACTAATATGTGTCGTCTGACCCCATGAGGTTGTAAATTAGTCAATAAAAGTAAAGTAAGTTGTCGTTTCTAATTGCATGACTGTCGACTTTTAGAGCTCTATTAGAAAATGTAGTTTCCACTTTTCAGAAATATATATATTTGTAGAAAGTATAGCAACAAGTGAGTCTCTTACAATACTGGACAATTTCTTTTTTTAATTTTCGTTTTATGGAAGTAATTCTGTTATACAATACAAATTCTATAGTGGTGTTTATAATTGTATGACCACCACTGTATGTCATTTGAAAGGTATTTCGTTAAGATTTTCAAAAATCATCCTGATAACATGTCAAGAAATGAGACCAAGGCAAAATATATGTCCGAACTTTGGCGACCCATAACAAGGGAAATGGGGACTTCTTCAAACTGAATTTCCTACGCAATGATCCATCCGTCAATTGTATCTTTTACCTCAATCATCAAAATTCAGATATAATCATTACTGGCAGTATTTTTCTCTTGAGATATTTTAATCTTATTTTTAAGAGATTCCTCTTACTAGACAATTCGCATTAAAGCGAATACGGCTACAAAACCTATCTCTTGCCGACTGTCTATCTTCTTTGCTCAGCATTCTTCTTCCAGACGTGATTACCCACTACAACTAATGGCATCTTGTTCGTGCCCTTCGATAATGTAAACGATTAAAAACTTTTATTTTTTAGGAATTTAAAAAATTTGTAACCTACGACTTACCCACATATGATGATGCCAAAGCATTGGACCAACGCTGGATAAAAATTATTCATCGACACTGACGGATCATGATCTGGAATTTCAGTTGTAGACGAAACTAACGCGCTTGCCATGGCTGTTGCAGTCGTGCTAGACATAATTGTATGCATTACGGATGTAGTTGGTGAATCCGAAATATCATCATCTTCCGCTTGACCTAAATTCGCATAGACAGCTGTCTCGCCATGTAAAGCGGCCAATATCATTGAACTATCCATAGTGCGTAGGATAGCGAGGGAAACTTATGCACTAGACTCAAATGTATCACCACATGAAGAAGTGGCGGAGATGTCGTTTCTTTGTCTCTTGTTAGGCCGTGAGGATTTTGCGTAGGCGAATCTTGGTAAAGCGTGTGGTTAATAACAATAGTAAAATCGACAGCAAAATGTTCTGAATGAATTGCCAGAAACTACGTCATTGTGAGGGTTGTTTGATGATAGGGATTTGTTGGTATTATTTGCAGTTATTTTGCCACCGTTCCCCTTTTGACGTTGCCGCTGCGATTGTGGTTTTCTACAATCAGTATAACAAGTGGGTGAACTACGTCAATGGCTCCGTGTTACAGGCACATGCACACCGAATGGTGGATGTGGTAATGAAGTGTACTTAATATCGTACGAAGAGCGCAGGTCGTGTATTATTTTAACTCTTTTTCGAAACTGTTATCGTAACAAACATATATTTTTCTTTTCACGACATGCACAATTTGCAATTGTGGAAAATAACTTCAATTGCTATGTGACGAAAGCCCCTTTTATTTACTACTTATGTGGACAATTTGTCACCTTTTGTGTTTCTTTATTTTATTTTCACTTCATTTTTTCTTTTTCCTTTCTATTATTTATATTTATTTTGCAATTTTTTCTTTCTCTTTGCTTGCAATTGCACTTCTTTCTCTCAATTACACAATTTTTTTCTATTATCCATTTATAAATTTTTTCTTTGTTCGAACATAAATCACGCGTATTTCTTATAATATAATTTATGTATTTATTTGAGATATGATTTTTCTTTATTTATTTTAACTATTTCTCTATTTAATCGCGTACCGCATTATTCATTTTCAGACGTTCTCACGTTGGCAATTGGCTAATAAATGTCAAAATTCATGAAAATGTTTTGTTTTTATCAGCTGTGTACCGAATGTTGCCAGACGTGCAAGTAACTTCCACTAAATGAATGTTAACAATTTTGTTGCTATACTTAAAGGTCCAATTAGTCTCGACGGTTGACGGTAGATGGTTGACGTTCTACTCAATATTGCGCGGTTAGTTATGACGGTTAGACGGTAGAAAGACAAAACAAAACAAAAACAACTGATCGAAGAGCATTTGTAGAAAATATAATTTGCATGCATGAGTTTTGTGTTAAACAATGATTATGTCAAATAAAAAAATTAAAAATAAAATTGTGGTTGCCGTGTAATTGTGTATTGGCGCACACAAAATGTCGAAGTAAAAGCAATAACAATAACAGCTGATCGGTCATAACGACTGACGGTTGATACTGCAACCTGTAGAAGGCTACCGTCGTTAACCGTCAATGTTAGTTGTCTCTTTCTAACACATGCAAAATGCAACCCCAACTCAAACAGCTGATCGCTTACCGTCAACCGTCAATCGTCAAGACTTATTGGACCTTAATGCGCACGTAAATATGCATATAAACAATAAACTGGATGGAATTTGGTAAGAATTAGGAAATACTTGTTAAAATATTCAATGCATGTAATGTGATTTAGTACATGCCACAGAAAAGTCTATAACAGCACAACAGTCTGAAATTGAACAAAAAAAACAAATGTTGACCGAAGTATCCTCATTTATGGGACAAATAAAGCTGGCATTGCCCAACCAGGAAAGAATAGTAAAAAAAGGTAAATATTTTCCAGTATGACTAATATTAGAAGTTTAATTTTGAGTTTTTTAGGGTTTGTCAGGCTTGAGAAGACGGACAAAAACGGTGTACTGGTACCGGTCAATATGGTAGTGATTTGCGGTATATGTAAAGGGATCACTATTTGGGCTGAGGACAATTTCTGCATGCATTATATATACTTCCTTCTTTTGGCGAAGATGGGTTAGCAATATCTTTATACGGTGGTGATTAATAGACGTACCCGTATGAGTATGTTAACATTAATTTATTTATTATATTATTATACTTAAAATTTAGAATTTTTCAATATGCTGTAAACGCTGTCGAGTGTCAAAAAGAGTTTGAGGAATTCATATATTCTCAGTAAAATCAGGGTATGTTAATACGTTTAAATATTCAAGGGTTTTATCATTATACTTATGGATAAAATACACACTTAAAATAGGTGATATTTATTTCAGCTCCCAATTTCTCCTTTAATTGAATAACCAACTGTTTGTTGGGATTATTCTTGGTGATAGCACTCCGATGGATAAACACATCTTCTTGGGTGTCGTTACAGTTGATTGCCGCAGACAACCATTTGAACCATTTTTTGCCGCTTTTAACGTTGAACGATTTATCGGTATCGGTTACCTTGGTAGCAATAACTACCTTAACTGGTGGTGGCTGCTTTTGTTGATGAGCAGCATCACCGTGCATAGTCTTGAGGGTGCTGTTGCTGGTCTTGTAGTTGTTCTTCTTTATATTCGTTGAAAGCTGCAAGTAATGTTAAAATTTTTCCTGCCTGACACTTTTCTTCGAGATGTTTCAGCTTCATGATTTCCTTGGATATTTGTCATTTTTGTTTACAAAATATGACGGTCAACATAACATAACGGTTAATATAAGGTATGTATTATTGATTTTTTATATAATCTCAACTATTCCAAAAATAAGTTATTATCGTTAAGTTATTATTACGCTTAGCATTGTTATTTTTATTTTGCAGTCGAGTTCGGCATTCAGTGGAGTATGTATGAAGATCTACATGATATCGACTGCGCAGACGACATATGTCTTATGGCGCACAAATTTGATGACATCGAGGACAAGTTAAACAGACTCTCCGAAAATGTGAAAAAGTAGGATTGAGAATATATATACAGAAGACAAAACTAATGCGTATTCGAACAGAACGGAAAACTCCACTAACAGTTGATGGTTCGTTGGCGTTTTATTTAAACTTTATATTATATTGTTTTATATTTATATATTCTGATTAAATAAATAATGGACATATATATATGATATATAACATATGTATATATGTATATAGGCGGTCACCTCGCTCAGTGGCGGCGACACTATCGAGTATTTAGACATGAAAAAGCTTCTCAAAATACCTTTCGGAACCAGTTCCAATCAGTGGTTGTGAGAAGCTCTCCCTAATCCCTTCATGGGATGTAACCGGACTTTATATAAACCCTTCTATACTATTTTCCAATCAAGCTCAAGACCTGGATGTTTCTGGTTTTATTATCGGTAATTTATTATATCGACATTTCGCCTTTCATCGAAAGGCATCCTCAGGATTATCTACAAATTTTACAAAATGTACATACAAACATTCAAGTACATATATGCGAACGATAACAACTTACAAAATGAAACACAAAAATATCAACTAGATATCGACCGTTTTCGTTCGCTTCCAACAGTACACTGTTTATCTAATTTTTTTCGCTCCATTGTTCCCCAATTAGAAGTCAATAGCCTTGAGATAGACCATCGATGTCCTTTTTGTGACTCATACGCTTGGCCATTGGTGTGTAAATAATGTATAGCATATCCAAAAGTCATTCCCTTCCCTTCTCGGCAACACACATCCGCTCGCACAGTGGGAGGTTAGTGCAGTTTTTTGTGGTCGAATTATCATTTCTCGATTTAAGATTCGATTTGTGACCGAGTAAACGTGTTCACGCTGCGCGAAATTGAAGTTTTGCGTAATTTAAGCTGAAATTGGGTTGAAATTGCTCAATTTCGCATACATTTTGACAACTACGAAATTGTCGTATACAACATTCTGTTTACGCCACAAAATGGACTTAGTACTTGTTTTTGCAGAAAATTTCGCAAGAAATTGTTTCATTTATCTCTTATGCTGGAGTTAATGTCGATGTCGTCGACGGCGATAAATGTCAAAAAAAGGTGAATCGTATGAAATTGTATGAGAGCAGTTAATCTCAACGCCGTAAGAATGCACAGCTGTGTTAGAGTCCAAACAGAACCAGACACGCTTCAGACGGCCACGGAAAAAATCTCTAGCGTCTAAACGAAACGAGAGAGAGAGAGAGCGTCTGGCGACTTCGGTTGATTTTTTTCTCTCTGCGTCGTATATATTTTCGGCTCTTTTCTGGAATTTGTTTGAAAGTTTGGAAAAATAATATTATAGTTGTATAGGAATGGCCGTCGGTGGTGCAATGGGTTGTGTGCGCGGCTCTTGTACATGAGATCCTGGGTTCGAACCCTGCTCTGAGCACCTTCAAATTTCTTTCGGCGGCGGTCACCTCGCATAATGACGGCGACACTATCGAGTATATAGTAAAGCATAGAACGAGTCAGCTTGATTTCTTAACAAACAAAACATTTCAAAATACGTACAGTACTTGTAAACATTTTTTACTACACATCTTCCCTAAAACATAACAACAGCCAAAGCAACCCAAAATTGACGAATGATTACTCGTTTTTGAGGGAATGTTACGAAGTTGTTGATTCACAGCAAATCATTAACTCACAAGTGTATCAAACTAACATCTATGGTATAGTGCTCATGTTGTTTATGCATGGCCTATCCTCGCGCTACAAGCTATAATAACATGAACACTGTTCTATTGCACTTGCTGCCTTCTGTGTCAGTGTGGCAATGAAACATTGAAGGAACGCGGATAGCAAAACATCGCTCTCTGTGTAGTAATTGATGTGCCTGTGTGTGTATTAATTTTTATACTTTTTTTAAATGTTTATATGCTATTTCATAGAACTTTCTTTCCTTTTATAATATTTTAAGTCTATTTTATGGATAAATGAATTGAAAATGTGATATACATATGTACTTACATATTTATTTTTGTATTTAATACCAGATCTACGTGAATTGTTTTGATTAGTTTTTTATTGGTACTATTTTTCTTTTGAAGTATTCTAAGTTTTTTTTATGTTTTAAGTATAAAGATGTTTGTAGTTAACCACATTAAATAATAAATTAATATTTATATTACTTCTACATTAAAGAAATCTTTTTTTCCATTATGTTTACTACATCAAAATAGCTTAATAACTTTGCAAAGAATATACATATGTTTGTATATAACAGCAGAAATGTTGTATACTGCTTAATTTAAAACAACACAACAGTTGCTATTGTTTCCCACAATATTCTACTACTTGTGCTTTGTTACTGTGATACACATATGTTATCTACAAGCGCTACAAGCTATCATAACATTGATAATATTCTACTGCACTCGCTGCCAACTGACAGTGTGGCGCTGAAACGATGAAGGAAAGAAAGAGCGCAATGCCACACAATCATGCTCTCGAATGATTCGATTACACTTCTCTCAACGCAGCATGTGGTTGATCGTTGTATACCGCGTGTTTTGTAGTTTTTTTTTGTTGCTTTGATTGAAGTTCTACGTTGTATGTTCATATCGTTCCTCAGCAGTAACTGCTTAAACATTAGTTGTGAATGTTAGGCAGCACTTGAAATGGGAACGAGTCATTTGAAACTGATTCAACTCAGCTTGTTTCAGATGTTTAGTATATAGCCATGAAAAAGCTTCTCAAAATACCGTTCGGAATCGGTGTAAAACTGTAGGTCCCAATCAGTGAGTGAAAACTGGAAAGCGCAGAGCTCAGTGATTGTGAGAAGTTCTCCCCTGTCCCTTCATGAGATGTAATGGGAAACCATTTATTTATTTATTTTATAGGAATTAAAGTGTTTTTACTGCTTTTAAAAATGTATTCACTCTTATGGTATTGTGTTTAACAATAAATTATTTTTAACCCTTTACTTTTCTTTTGCATTCACATGTATGGTTTATATGTGTTGGTTTCTCTTATGATTTTCATGAACATGTGGCAACTTCATTCTCTCAATTGAGAGATTTCGAGAGAGCGCCGCCAAGAAATTAGAAAAGATTATATTCTAGCGGCGAGTCGTCAGCCGTAGCGGATTTTCGTGACGATTTTTCCCTGCCATAAGAAACCTATGTAGAAAAAACGTAGTCGTCTGTAGCGTGTTTGGTTATGTTTAGACTCTTAACGTCGTCGACGGCGTTGACATTAACAGTAAAATGAAATTTTACGCCGAACATCACAATTTCGGCGTTGAGACGTCGTCAACGACGTCGACATTAACTCCAGCATTAAACGGAAAGTTTTACTCATAGTAAAAATACCAAGTAGTCGCAGTAGATACAACCATAGTGGAATTAGTAAAGTGACCGCAAGACTAGTTGTTGTAATTTGGAGAAATTTTTGTTGTTTTGTAGTTTTGACAGCACCGAGGTAGTGTCAAAATCAGCTGATTCCCACTATCTTATTTGTTTAGTCATTCTCTTTTGTTTGACGTTTGTTTTAGTTTGCAATTTAGTTTGCAAGACTTTAAAGAAAAGGAATGACGAACTGCTGTAGGAAATTGGAATTGACTGCTGTGGCGGAAATTGTGCAACTCAATCCAAGAACGTCGAATCGCACTTGATCTGAGAACATTAGGCGCAGTCAATATACATATTATTATTTGTTTTGTTTTTAAAAGTACTTACTTTTTTGGGATCCATTGCAATTTATTACAATCCGCACTCAAGCTTTCGGCAACCGCTTCCAGTCTGTGGTTCATTTGTATGGAACTTGTGCCTGCAATATTCTATTCCACTCAACTCCGTCTATAGTCACCTTTGGTTTTTTGCAAATGCAACAACGGTTCCTCATTTTTTATTTTTATTTAAATCTACTTCTGATTTATTTAATTTTTTTAACTTTAAGATTTTTAAACTTTTTCACTATTTCAAATGCGCGTCTCTTTGATAAGTAAACGTTTAGAATGAAAATAAAAAGAATGCAAAAGAACGAATGTAAACAAACGCAAAAAATATAAACAAGTTTGACGTTCCAAAAGTGCACTGAATCAAATCAGCTGATCAACAAATAAAAAAAGTTAAATCAGCTGTTCTTATGCGGCCACTTTATTATTACACTATGGATACAACAACAATTGTGGGCAACGGCAACAGGCATTTTGTTTTTGTTTAGGCTCTCCTCGTGTCAAAGTCAACACATACGTATACCAACAAATAAATGTAAACAGAAAACTTCTGACAGAAGTGGCCAACTAAAGAACGAGAAAAAATTGAAAACAGCTGTCTACCGAGTTTACCTTCTCATTCTACCATGGTTTTACTGCTGAGAGCCACCATCTGATTAATGATTAATTTTTGCAATCCATTTTATTTTATTTTTGTTTTATTCATTTTATTTTGTTTATTAAAATAATCTAAATGTCAAAATTCCGGTCCCAAACAATTATAAAACAATTGTTTTCGTACGAAATAAGTTTAGCGTTACAACTCTGTACTTGATTTTGTCTACGAAATTTTCGCAGAGTTGAGTACCAAGCAAATGAAAGGTGAGCGGAATTTTCGGTTCATGAAATTTTCGTTGTTTTTTATACACGTACCAAAAACCATGTACTTCTAATGGCAACAAAAATTTTATTAAAACTGAATACCGAGCTTAAACAATAAAAAAATGACATCAGTTTACCTTCTCCATAGAATAACACATACGTAGAAGGTTTTATTCGCTCAATAAATTAAACGTCATAGGTACGATGGAAATTACACAGTGGAGGGTGGAAAATATGGGTTCAATAATACCAGATGGTGGCAATAGTATACAGCGATCCACAAAGGAACTACACCCGAATTTCGTGTTTTTGTGGCAAACTAGTTGTGTTAAATACAATACAAATGAATACCAACGTTAAAAGTCAACAAAAAAGTGCAAAATACATTTAAATTTTTCAGTTCTACACCAAAACGACAGGAAATAGTTAAGTGAACATATTTTGTAACTCCACCTTGTGTATGTAAACATTTCCACAGACCTACCGAGAGAGTGTGAAATGAAACGTCAGATGAGAGAATAAGTTCTTCTATAGTATGTGTTATTCTATGAGACCTACCGAGAGAGTGTGAAATGAAACGTCAGATGAGAGAATAAGTTCTTCTATAGTATGTGTTATTCTATGTTCTTCTATAGTATGTGTTATTCTATGACCTTCTCATTCCATTTTTTTTTTATAATACAACGGTTGGTTTAACTAAACAGCTGTTGTAAACCTTGCCACACTTTAAAACACTGCGTCTGTCATAATAAATACATACAACAATTAGTCATCGCAAGAATTTCTTTCAAATCGTATTAAAAATACGAAAAAACAATAAAGAATACTTAATTTTGAGCAGCAGCCCATATTTGAATATTCAACAAAATGAATCGTTTATTTGGTAAAGGAAAAGAAAAAGCACCGCCACCAAGTCTAAATGATTGCATCAAAGGTGTAAGTTTAAAATTGCAGACTTCCAATCATACGAGACGTTTCTGATCATTAAATATCTAAATTCCAATAGGTTGATGAACGTGCAAACAATATAGAAGAGAAAATAAATAAATTGGAAAATGAACTGCGTAAATATCGTGAACAGATGTCGAAAATGCGTGAGGGTCCGGCCAAAAACTCTGTTAAACAAAAGGCAATGCGTGTGTTAAAACAAAAGAAGGCGTAAGTGGGGGGAGGATGTCAACTATCACGTCATCTGCATATGACTTGTTTATGTGTATTAATTTTGCTGTTATTAATTTTTATTGCTTAGCTATGAACAACAAGCCGATGCTTTGCGCAATCAATCCTTTAACATGGAACAGGCCAACTATGCTGCACAATCAATGAAAGACACTCAAGCTACTGTGGCCGCTATGAAGGATGGCGTCAAGCAAATGCAAAAGGAATTTAAGAAGATCAACATTGAACAAATTGAAGATATACACGACGACATGGCTGATATGTTAGATCTGTCTGAAGAGGTCCATGAAGCATTGGGTCGCAATTATGGTATGCCGGAAGTGGATGACGATGAGCTGGAGGCAGAGTTGGAAGCTTTGGGTGATGAAATGGCTTTAGACGATGATACAAGTTACCTGGATGATGTTGTGAAAGCACCATCAGCTCCCGATAGGGAGCCAGGAGCTGATAGTATTTTGCCTGGAAATAAGGTAATTTATAGCAGTGACCTTTGCTACAAGTAGTCTTAAAAAAAAATACGTTATGACATATTACACATTCTCTGTCAAAATCTTACTTTAGCCAACTTCTTTTTTGTTTGTTTCTTTGCAGAATGGCATTGAGACCGATGAATTCGGTTTACCAAAGGTACCCACATCGGTTAAAACTTCATAATTTCGCGAATTTCTTTTCAGTTCCAGCTACTTGTAACGTTTTTAATATTAAACACCACCACTATATTCACACCTTTTGCTTTTGCGAAATTATATGTTAAACGATTTAAAACCGAATCTATACTCGGAAAAGGAAAATACTATACAAAATTAGATTTTGGTTTTAAATGTAGTGATTTAATCTAATCGTAAGTTCAGCATTGTTTTTATAAAATAATAAACTTTGAATAATTAAATATTTAAACAATATCTGTTGGATTTTCTTATTTCAACCTGTAGTTGGGTTTAAACTTCTCAACTTTTGAAAGGTGGCAACAAATATTGCACCTAAGATCTTTTGAAAATGATAGAATACAATTTCATCTGGAACAAAATGCTGTTGGTTAAAATTGGAGGCGAAATTTTGTTTAAAATAAAAGGGAATGTCGTAAGAAATGCGCATAATCATCAGCTATGTACAGTAAACCGACTCATTTTGTATGGGGCCAAAAAAAGTGTTTTTGTTCCACCCCCTGAAATGTTCCTTGACTTGTTTTTTTATGATTCGCAAAATATTTCGCGTCTAGGATTAAAACCCCGTGAGCTGGACCGTTTTTAAAAAAAGGCTTTTTTTGCAGAATATCTTTGAAAAAAGGCCTTGGCAGAACATTTGTTGGCATGTTTTTCATACCGTTGGATGCGTCTTTGAAAATGCTTTCCTATGATACTAATATTGCACATATTATCTTTAGTTAACTATCAAAAATCTTTGAAAAACTCAAAAAAAGCCTTTGTTTTTAAACGGTCCAGCTCACGGGGTTTTAATCCTAGACGCGAAATATTTTGGGAATCATCAAAAAACAAGTCAAGGTACATTTCAGGGGGTGGAACAAAAACACTTTTTTTTGTGAGTCAGTCTAATGTACAGTAGTGTGGGCCTTATTTGTATGGAGATTTTTTACGATGAAAATGTTTTGCTCCCATCCCCCAGTTCTGCTGAGTTGTTCCAAAAAATGGTGTGTGCAAAATTTTCCCCGATCGGATAACCCTACGGTGTATCGCAAATGCCCTATAGATCTCGCAAGCATCACCCTTATGCATTTTTTTTTTTTGAAATAGGGTAATAAAGTTATTCGCGGGTGCGTACCCTCGTGTTTTTTGTATAAAATAATGTTTAACTATAGAGATTATGTGTGTAACATTTGGTGGAAGTCGGAGATCACTATATGTCCATCCGAAGCCCTTAGCCAATTCAAGCCAAATAGAGAAAAATTGAAAGTGATATGGCTGTATTGAAGCGTAAAATAATATTTTACTTTAGTAAACTGCTTTAATATTCCGGCTTGGGGTACGATATGGGCATTTCCAGAGAAAGTGCCACCCTATGTCACATCACGTCACCCTCGTTAATTGCTTATATGTATTTAGGACCTTGTGGTTCGATTGTCGTCTATTCTTTTCCAAAATACAGAATGTATGTAACTACATAGTTAGTAAAAGAAAAGAAGACAATCAAACTAACTGGTCCGAAAATATAAGTAATTATCGAGAGTGACGTGATGTGACAAAAGGTTGACCTTTCTGTGGAAATGCCCATATACAAAACTGTAGAAAAATATTTTTTACTTTCTTTTGGAACAAAATTTCAAATTTGTTATACTCGAATTCAAAAAAAAAGGGATCAATATGTTCGTCTTCTAGACAAAAGAAAGTTAATTTGGGTTTCACAATCTTGTCGTTTCAAGTCGAATAAAAACATATCTTAGTCTATGATGAAAACATACTTTTCAGTATAAACATGGCCAAATAGTACGGGAACTAAAAAGATAAGTGATTTTGAAAATTCATTACGGGAGAATTATTTATTTGAAGGGTGCTGGGGAAGAACGACCTAAGTCCCGCCAAACGGAATTTGAGAAAAATCAAATTTAAAGTTTCCCAACTAAAAAAAGTACTTCAGAGTCATGAAAAAAATATTCAAAAATCAGCATTTGATCAGAAATATATTTATTACAACCATAGACTAATAATGGGTGTTTTTTTAGGGGTATAGAACTTCGAATTGAAATAAAACACAAGAAAATCGTTTTAATGTCCATCAATTTGGCTTTATTGGAAGGATAATTTTATGCCATTAATGTTTAAATATGATTTCGGGCATGTGGCCGCCGCGGCTGGCTCGAATAAAGCCAATTCTACAGGTCCAATTTTCAACCACTTTTTCGAGCATATGGGGCCGTATGTCGGCAATAACGCCACGAATGTTGGCTTCCAATTCCCGTAACGTTTCTGGTTTGTTGGCGTAGACGAGCGACTTCACATATCCCCAAAGAAAATAATCCAATGGTGTCAAATCACACGATCTTGGTGGCCAATTGACAGGTCCATTCCGCGAAATTATGCGCTCATCGAATGTTTCCTTCAATAAATCGATTGTGACGTGCGCTGTGTGGCATGTAGCGCCGTCTTGTTGGAACCACAACTCATCCACATTCATGCCATCCAATTCGGGAAAAAAATAGTCGGTTATCATGGCTCTATACCGGTCTCCATTAACGGTAACTGCCTCTCCAGCATTATTTCGGAAGAAGTATGGCCCAATGACTCCACCAGCCCATAGAGCACACCAAACAGTCAGTTTTTGTGGATGTAATGGCGTCTCAAGGGTCTCATGTGGATTCTCTTCACTCCAAATGCGGCAATTTTGCTTGTTGACGTAGCCATTCAACCAAAAATGAGCCTCATCACTGAACAAAATTTTGCGATGAAAATGGACGGAGCTTGCGGTAAACTTCGCGAACTGAACCATTATTTTCGAAATAAATTTGCACGATTTGCAAGCGTTGTTCTTTTGTCAACCTGTTCATGATGAAATGGCAAACCAAACTGAACATAAATGACATTAGAGTTGCCAGATTTGACCACAAAATGCCAGTTTTATCTCTATTCGAAAAACAAACCTCTAAAAAAAACACCCGATACATACCTAGATAAACTTATTCTCTCATCTGACGTTTCATTTCACACTCTCATCCATAGAGTAAATTTATAGTAGAGCCGCCATTTGTCTCATCTGACGTTTCCTTTCACACTCTTCGTGATGCGGTCGGTGTGATAGAGAGATGTTTGACGAAAAGTGATATACACCAGGTGGAATTACAATAACTTCTTGCTTTAATTTTTCATGCCATTTTGGTGAAAAACTGTGAAATTTAAATGTGTTTTAAACTTTTTTATTGACTGTTATTGTTAGCATACATTTGTGTTGTATTTATCACATTAATTTTAACACACAAAACGAAATGCCGTTGTTGTTATTTTGTTCGTTGTTTTGAACCATTGCCTCTATCTGGTATTAGTAAAGCAATTCTTTTCAACATCAAACGTATACATCACACGAGGACAAATGTCAGAAATTTGGTGAGTGAAAGATTTTCTCTACCCATATTTACTCTATGGTAATTTCCATCGTACCTATGACGTTTAATTTATTGAGCGAATAAAAACTTCTATAGTATGTGTTATTCTATGCTAACTACTTACCTCTGCCATTGTTAAATTTCAATTTTTATTTTCATTTCACAAAAATTATTTCATTCAAACAGTAAACAAAAACAGCTGTTCAACCTAGTTGCAAAATCTTGCAAGAAGAAATTTCTCCAGCAACATTTTGCAAGTTCTGTAACTTCCAACTGTCAAAAAATTCTCTTTTTCGCTCTCTCGCTGCAAGAGATTTGGAGTACGCAGACAACATTTTGCAAGATTTTGCAACATTTTGCACAAAATGATGCAAAATATGTGTACGCAGACAGACCTATTCTATGATTACAACTCGTACAAAGCAAAATAAGTTTCAGATGACATTTTCCACAATAATTTCAAAATATTCTCTAAAATATACGGACTGATGTCACTTTTCCCTGGCATTAGGCGTCAATCGGTGGGTCATCAACGTATTCGTCTTCACTTTCTTCTGGTTGATTGATGTATGTCAAACGTCTGTAGAAGTCCTTAGCTTCTGGTCTTACAAGGAATGATGTAAGAGCTTGTAAATCGTCCCACTTTGCCTTTTTGATAGGTATCTGGTCAGGGTACAATTTGGCAACATCACAGCTGTGTTTGTCTTTATCTTTCTTGATGTGCTTTTCGCAAGCAACGGAGATTGTTGGTAAATGCCTGTGAATGTTCCCTTGTGGAAAATCTTGCTGGGGTTTTCATTTTCGACTTTCAGCATTCTGACCGGTCGGGTAGGGAAGGGGCATTTTGCTGCGTATAGTGAAGAAAGAAAGGCTGTCCAATTAAGAAAATCAAAATTTTGTCCACAGTCGATTACTTGGAATGGGTTCGGTTTTACACGACAGCTTTTGAATTCTTCCCTCCAGTCTGGCGTCTCTGTATATGTTTTTTGATTAATGAGACACATGTTCCGATCGCATTCAAGGTAGGAATGCCCACGTATCGGAAATAAAACCTTCACTCTTTCGAATCGTTTCTTTTGCACAACCATATAGTGTAAAAATCGAATAACTGTAAAGTTCTTGTTTTGCCCAGAACATGAGTTACAAAAAATTGCCAGCTACCTAACCTCCATTGGCAAAATGTGGCAAAAGAAGTGGTACATCATTGAACACACGTCGTCAGCTCCTTTTCGAGCAATAGATTCGTCGTAAGTGTAGAATACAGCTTGCGAACTCGATAAAACATGGATGTTGAAGCTAATAAAATTCAACTGACGTTTGTAGTATACGTCGTTCGTTGTTATGTTTGGTGTTGGTAGGTTTTTTTGGTAGTCCATTGTGATTGCTTCCATGCTTTTCGATTTCATACAGCGTTTGCGATAGGATTTCTTCAGCTTATAGAAGCGCTCACTTCTCCTCAGATGAAGTTCTTTTTCTATTAGCTTATTGTCTAGCTCTTGCTGTGCCCTCTCTTTGTCCGGACCATCCAGATTTGATTTCGATTTCTCAGTTAGAGAAAAAATGTCAGCCTTCATTGTATCGCAGGTGCTGCTTGTATCCTTGCGCGGATAACCAAATGAAATGTTAGAATTATTTTCAAATATGCAGCGGAACGATTCATACTGCATTTTATGATCGGGGTTCTCCTCAATATACATTCTGTGTAGCTTAGATATATTTAGAGTATCAGGTAAATAGACTTTACTCGAATCCTTCAATGAATAATGGGATTTACGGCCCTTCAGACTTTTGATGAAGTCAATCGCCTTTCCCTTGGTCTCATCGCTCAGTTTATGTGAACGTACGTCATGTTTTCCGCGTTTGTCAGTTGGCGATTTTCCGTCACGAACAAGGGAATCTCTCACATACCTGACTCGTCGATCTGTAATTCCGTGCAAGGATATGAAAGCCTTTATACAAACTGTTAGATCGCGGACTTTTCCATTCTCACTAATCCTAACTCGATAGCTGAATGAAGCAGTATTAATTCGTGCCTCATCTTCATTCTTTCGTGGACATCGTCGCATGACTGGGAGAACAGTAATAAGACCACCAAGGTAAGCATTTTGAGCATTGGTGTCCCCCAAATCGTTAAATTCGCGTATTATTCTTCGGCGTTCTGGCTCACAAATCGAAGTGAAACAGTGAAATCGTTTACACCGGCAGTCAGGCCCAAGTTCGTGGGTGGTAGCTCGCAAGGTTATCATTACATCTCTAACCCTACCTGTTTTTTTCTTTTTTTTCGTTCCTCTGCTCGACGGTCCTATCTCTTCTTCACTGGACACAAACAAGTCACTGTCCATTGCACTGTAATACTGCACAATCGCACACGTTTCAAAAACAGTAAAGTATACAGAGAAAGTGAAAGGTACGGTACGGTGACCGGTCATAACGCCCAACGGTCATAAGGCCCAAAATATTTTTTGGGTCTTATGTCCGCCCTTAGGGTGGCCATAACGCCTAATTTGGTTTTGGGCCATACGGCCACCCGAAATGCGGTCATAAGACCCCAAAAAAAATTTGGGCGTTATGACCGTTTGTACAAGGCCCATATAACAAGTGCTGTAGGAGAAGTCCAAGAACTTTGGGCTTTGTGTCTTTTCATCTGTTGGGCGTTATGACCACCCTCGGAGCGGTCATAAGGCCCAAAACCAATTTGGGTGTTATGCCCGTCCTCGGAACAGTCATAAGGCCCAAAAAAAAATTTGGGCCTTATGACCGTTGGGCGTTATGACCGGTCACCGTACGGTACGACGTATGAACTAGAACAAAACACGAGAAGATAAGATTGATAACAACAGATTGGGTGATGCAATCGACTAACAGATTGGGTCATGCAATCGAAGAACAGGGTGGGTGATGCAATCGCCGATCACTGTAGTTCACACAAAATGAAAATGGAATAAAAGGACTGAAGACGTTCGTCCCATGGCGCGCTCGGACTCACGTCGTTTTTCCCCAGCAGGGTGGATGTTCATATGCTTATTTCTATGGACTCTTTTTCGACTCAGTCATATTATAGTACTTCCATAATGCAACTAGATGGCGCTAAAAGCTCGTTTTGTTACAAAAGTGTACTGAAGTCGTTTTTCCCCACCTCCCTTCATTTATTATTTTTATTTGTCACAGAAAAGCTCTTTTAAAGACATGGATTTAGATGATACATCCACTAACGATAATGGAGTCCATGCAGTGAATGTCAAGCGGAAACGGAAAAATTCGGATTCAATCGATCTATCATCAGTAAGCAGGGGAAACGTAAGACATGTTTGGAGGACATAGAATAGTTTCAATTAGTAGGTGCCTTAATTATTAAGGAGGAGAAACAATCCGTAACTTCCATGGGCAACCACAGAATTAAAGCTAGTTCTGCTCCCAAAAAGAAAACATTTTGCCCTCTATTTTTTTTATTCACTGTTATTCCGAAGTCATCAATTTATTTTGAAATGATTATTATTTTAAGAGGAGCAAATATTGAATCATATTCATACACCCTCAAGGACTTAAAACGAACATCTGTAGTTTTACGGGAATTACATTTTAAAACTTAGTTAGAGGCGTTAATAGCTGAATTAAATAAAATTTTACCCAACACAATAATATATGTATCCAAATTTACAACGGAATTTACTAAGAGA
The DNA here is from genome assembly GCA_963931995.1 of Phaonia tiefii. Taxonomy (NCBI): domain Eukaryota; kingdom Metazoa; phylum Arthropoda; class Insecta; order Diptera; family Muscidae; genus Phaonia; species Phaonia tiefii. Next base: position 34,362,223 of record OZ008369.1, read on the forward strand.
CGTAATATTGACACGAGACTATTTGTGGTAACCTTATCTCCAGGAAAATCTATAAGAGGTTTAAGCGCATTGTATTTTCTATTGAGTCAGAGAATTTCAATGGAGGTTCCCAAGATAAATTCGAAAATTACGCTATTTTGGTGGAAACAGAGGCTATAATGTGAAGATTTGAAATTATAGGTACGATATAATATTTTTCATATAGTGTCCCAAAAAAAGTGAACGATTTTTGGCATCCTTTTCGTGTGCAAGTGACAACTCTGAAATTCGGCTGCTGTCGTCTACGATTGTTCGGATTATTAAATATGGAGCGCTACACAAAGGAATAACGCGTAATCATTGTGAAAACCCATTACAAAATTGGAGAAAGTTACTCTGAGACCACAAGGAACTACGCCGAATTTTCGGTTGTGGACGTCCTCCTAATAAGTCAACAATTGGAAGAGCGATCAAAAAATTATAGGAAATTGGGTCAATTATGGGCAGTAAGTCTCCTGATCATTGACGTACCGGCCTGCCTCTCGAAAACATTGCTACTGATATCGACTCTTGTCGAAAACCCGGGAATATTAGTTCTGAACTGTTCACAACATAAAATTTCGCGAAGCAATGGCCTGTGATCAGAGCCGCTTGGGTCATTAGCCAGGTATTTGATTCGACGCTTAATCGGAATATATCTACTTCACCGCGCAATAAAAGTACCACCACTCGGTCAAAACAATATTCGATTTGCTTTTAAATTAAATCGGACACTTGTTGGACGCCCTTTACACACTTGATGAAATGTTTTGTACAAATTTGTAACCATATTTGGCGTTATGGGCTCGTATATTGAGTAAATAAAATAATATGTCTAAAAATTCTAACAAGCCTAATGTTTGTATTAATTGTGACCAAAACACTTACTGGGAGAGTGTTCATTTGACAATTTGCCATACTGCGCTAATTGCGGAGAAAGGGGTTACGCTTCAAGCCACAGTGGTGTAAGGCCTATACATATATCTTTTCTGAAAAAATAGGGAATTCGCAAATCCGTTTCGGAATACACTTGTCACCAATAAAAAGAGATGCGAAAATCCTCCTATTATTATTGAATTTTTGAGACTATTTGCAGCCCCTTTTATCTGTACAAGATAGAATAGCCAACTTTATTAAATCTTACAAGACAATGCCGAGAGGAGGCAGTTCAACAATGTTTAAAGCTTATTAAGTTAGTTACACGGGAATATGAACCGTAATTATGTAACATATTGACATTCAATGTATTTCGACCACGACAGTTTTGTAAAAGATTAAAGATAACATCCCAACTTTGTCTTTAATCTATTACAAAACTATCGTAGTCGACATACGAGAACGACATTCGTATCGTAATAAGGCTAAATATAAGGCTAACATTAATATTGCATTCATACAGGAGACACATTTAAGGGAAGTTCATCGAGGTAATTTAGAATATTACTCTTTTATTAGAGAAGACAATTCACACAAGCTTTTGTAATACCAATTCGTAAATTTTTGAAACTTCAAGCCATTAAAATGCCGAACATTAGTTTTCAAAATTAATAATAAAAGAAATAGAGATAATGGAGGATACAATTAAAACGAAAATCATTTTTTGTACAGCATACGTTTTACTTTAATGGAACTGAAGTCAAATTAAAACTTTGGCAAAAATTCAAGACCAGGGGCACGCAGAAATTTTTTTTTAAAAATAAACCAAAATTAAAGAAAAAGTAAGGAATGTGAGAAAATGGAAAAGTAGCCCTCGCAGGGACCTATGTACATAGTTCGTACCGTGTGGTAGACGTTTTTGAAAATCATTAAATTTACATTGCACTTAGGCAGGGGGGTTAAAGTTCCCTCTGTACCTTAAGTCGATGTGTGGCAAAATCAGAAAAATCGCTCGATTCTTTTTTGAAAAAAAAATTATTTTTTTGAAGTACCCACACTAATTTTTTGGACCCTGTGAGCCCCATAGGCCAGTGCGAGGGCTAGTTTTCAATTTTCTCACATTCTTTATTTCTTTAATTTTGGTTTTTTTTTAACATTTTTTTGCCTGCCCCTGGTCCTTAATTTCAGCCAAAACTTTTGGTTATCTTTGTTTGAACAATAAAACTGTCCTCAAAAAAAAATGCGAATTTAAAATTCGATTAGAAATTTTACACATTTTCGTTTTATTACAATTTGCGAATATTTACCGAATCTTTATTTTTACACATGATTTTGTAAAACATTTTAAAAACACATATGCGCACAAACCTACATACATACAATCTTATGTTGGAAATTTATTAACGACGCCGACGACTAGATCGACTGCGGGATCGGGAGGATCGTGTTCTAGAACGTCGACGACCACCTCCAAGTCGTCTTTGTCCTCTACGAACGCCACGATCGATCATTCCGCCTTCATCCTCTTCAAAAGCACTGGCGACCGCCTAGGAGACGAGTTTAAGAAAGTTATTGATGAAATCACAATTCTGAAAACAGCTTCTGGACTTACTGATTTTTTCGTTGATTTCCGTGGAGTTTCATTTATCGATGATGAATCTGATAATGCATCATCATTGCTGAAATATTTTGTCGATTTCTTCCAAGACATTGAATTTAATAAATTTAATTGAATTTAAAATAAAAAAATTAAGCAGCAAAATATATTTCGTTGCAAATAGGAATTTTTATTTAAATGAAATTTGTTTTAACAAAAAAGTCAAGTTTCAAGTTCACAAAGTTTTCAAAAGGTTAAAAATAATTTCGATTGTAATGTATGCAAAGTAGGATTTGAGCGTAGTTAGTTAGATAAACGTATTTCCAAGCCAAATATATTGAAGTTACCCGATTAGTCCAAATTTAGCATTAGAAAACATTGACCTAAACTACAAGATGATATATTTAATTTTACAATTAAAATAAATGGTTTCCCATTACATCCCATGAAGGGACTGGGGAGAGCTTCTCATAAACCAGTGATTTAATTTACATTATTTATTCTTTCAATAACCAATCAGTTGTGCAATTTATGGTTCTTATGGTTCCGTCTCTATACCTATTGCCCTTAAACTAAATATCGCGGAAATAATTGCACCCAACTTAGATACTAAAATTGTCTTGATATTTCGACCAAACAATTCACAGTTGGAATTTTCACGCAACTATGCCAAGATGCCGGAATAACAAGATTTTTATGTTATTTTCAGAGTAATATTTACATCAGGAGGTTAATTATGGTAAAAAAAAGATATCGTATTCATTATCGTTTTGACGGTAGTGAAGTTCTGTGTATACATGTATTTCAAATGCCCAGCTTTGCAGACGAAACGATAATGAATTCGATATCGTTTTTATAGATAACTAGCTGACCCGGCAGACTTCGCCCTGCCAACAAAAGTATTCAATGATATCATGGCCACGAATGAATTCACACTTTTTATATTGGAAATAAAGTGTGCGCAAATCACATATTCGTAGACATTTTTTTTAAGCGATAAGTGAAACGCATGAATTGATTTGTAAATAGGTTGAGTGGTTCCCGATTTATAAAATGAGTTATAAATGACGATGCGGAGTTTATGGGTCGATTATCGATAGCACCCGAGCATCAGTTGCGTTGCCAGTTGCCGAAAAGTTATTACATATGGCAACTGGCAACTGACAGCTTGCAAACTTCAGTTGCTTGATAGAGTTTATATTGGCAACCGCGAATTTTTGGTTGCTGTATAGTTTTTAAAACAAAACAAAAAGTTCAGGTGAACGATAAGGAGTCAAAAGCTGTGGTTCTAAAGAAAATCCTAATTTTTTGTTGTTAAATTGTAATGTTTATAAAAATTTGTGCATAATAAATACAATATTATTTATATAAAATAGAATCTAGTAGCGGCAAAATTGTCGGAGCTCGGGCAGCTCAAAACTTATGAAAAAACGAAATTAAAGAAAAATATAAGAACACGAAAAATATATTTTTGTTGTCGGGCAGACCTTTGGGGCCCACAGGGTCCAAAAAAACGAGTCCAGTTAGAGACAGCTAGGAACAGGCAACTGTGGGAACTAGGGATGCGAAACGGGAAATCCCGAATCCCGGGATTTTTCGGGATGATTGATTTGTCGGGATTATTATTAATTTTGAAAAACATAAAACTAAAAACAATGACAAAAGTTCAGTGTGGTGTTATTTTTTGGAAGAGTCGAAAGGTGCACCTCAAGCAATATGCAAATTGTACAAAAAGGGTTTAAAACCCAATGGCGGCTCTATAAAAGGTTTAATATACCACATCTTAACTTAAGCTAATTTTGGCATATGTATGTCTATTATACGGCTTACTCTCCAAAAATTACAAAATTTATTGCGTTGGGTAAAACATTAAGCAAATAAAGTAAAATAACAAAATCGGGGCAAATGCATAGTTTCGGAGTTATGGATCATTGATATCACTTTTTTGTATAAAACAAGTCATAACTAACTCAAAAAATAATGTAGCATTTTTCGATAAGTCGCTTAGTTGTCGAGTTATCGGATGTTTACATTTCTCAAACAAAAATTTAAAAAAATTTTTAAAATAATTTTTGTTTTTGTTTGAAAAAACAAATATTCGAAAATTCTTGCGATGTTTTTAAAATAATTGTTGTTTTTGTTTGAGAGACGTAAACATCCGATAACTCGATAACTAAGCGACTAATCGAAAAATACTACATTATTTTTTGAGTTAGCTATCTATGACTAGTTTTCATTTGAAATAACGCCCACTTTTGTATGGAAATTTTTTGGGACTTATTTCATTTTTCTGGTGGGAGTTATTTCATGTGGGAGTTATTTCGCTACGCCCAGTGATGTCGTTTCAAAAACAAAAAAAATTTAGAAAAGATTTCCCTATTTTCATATGTTGAATTTACCCAAGCGGTAAAAGTGAGAATTGTCTAAAAACTTAGGTAAAAAATCGTACGTTATATATTTCATACAAACAAATTTTACCTAAGTTAACCAATGTAACTTAACCTTGACGAATTTTTTCAAGAACAATTTTCCAGACTTTAAATAAAAGGTCTGGAACATAGGTACGTCCGACAAAAAATAACATATTTTTCGTTTTCCATATTTTTCTCTATTTTCGTCCTTTTTTTGATCAAGTTTTGAGCTTCGACCGAACTCCGGCAATTTAGCCCTAGTAGCCATATGTTTGCACTGAAATCAGCTACCTATTGCTTCAGGGGACTTTTGTTGCAAATGAGGGCATCGTGAGTATAACCAGGATGTCTGTCGTCAACATATCTGATTCGCATTTCGTAGTCGCATATCTAAAATTAGATTATTGTTATGGAAATAATTATTGTAGTGGGCCTATTCGGAAATGCAACAGCTGGTGCAGATGCTTGTTTGTTGCGCATTTTGTTTGCAATTACGGCATCAAAACACCTGGCATCAAAACACCTTCCATTTACAAAAGTGCTGCGCAGCAGATGCAGAGCAGTGATGCATTTCCGAAAAGGCCCAGTATTATATCCAATTATATCTTACCAGCAAAACATTCAAACTAAACTAGCCTTTCCTAGTTATGTATAAATGGCGAACTTCTTCCTTCGCTCCAATGATACGTACGTGTGTCCCATCTATACATCCGACAACACCAGGAAACTTCGATTTATAGTAAAGCTGGATTTTTTTTTGGGTCTTTTCTTCCTCCGTCATTTTTGAAATAATCCACATCTTACAAATGTTTTTTTTTTCAATTAGATGTACAACTTTCTCCAAAACAACCGACAACGTAGGTTGAGCCATGCCAAGGTTGAAGTCGTTGCCATGGGAATTTTGGAAACTTCCCTCCGCAAAAAACCTTAAAGCTGCACAAACTTTTAAGAGCGCCCGATGACTTCATTTAATTTTCCAAAATATCCACTAAATAAACTATTCCTTCTTTTGGAAGGCGAAAATATGCCTTGAACCAAAAACGGAATTTAAAGTTGTAATTTCCTTTAAGGCTAAGAGATCATGTTTTCTCCGGTTAGTGAACAAAATGTAAATGCCGCGGGTGGGATTCGAACTCACATTCGCTGGACGATCGTTTCGATGTTTGTGAAGCATCATCTTCAGCAGCGTCTAACCCGTTAAGCCACTGCGGTGTGTATTCACACCAGTCACTAACCGAAGATATTTATTTTATTGTGCAGAGTGATTGTTTGTCGCTACTTACACATGGCTTTCCTACTTACACGCACTGATGCCGAAGTTTTGAAAGTTCTATATATAGAACGCACTATTTATTTTAATTGTAGTTGTCCCGTGTTGTTTATTAACAAATATTCTCAGCAATAACATTCACTCGTGTAGCCGGCACTTCTAAAGGATTAGAGTTGTCTCTTAAGTGTCTTCTAATAGATGCCACGTTTTGTACTTTATCTTCCTCGTCAAAAACTAATTCCACTGAACTAATCATTATTATTAAAAAGTTTTTGCTTCTCTTCCTGAAGACACGTTTATTTCTCACACACTTTAGATTTTTTGTTTGTTTACATTATTTACAGTTGGCGAAGTGTCAAAACTCTGTTATCGACGGGAACCACTGTTACCTACGGCAACTGGCCAAAGTTGCCATACATAATATTAATTTTTATTTCAGTGGTGTTGTCAGTTGACAACGCAACTGAGGTTCGGTTGCTATCGATATTCGTCCCATTAGTTCACCGAAAGTACCCTTACTTAGGTAACCTCAAACAACCCAGAGGGGCCGAGGGCCTTAAAATATAAGGACAACATGTTTCTTCAACCGGATCGAACTACAACATTTGGATTCCCCTACAGTTGGTAACACCAAGCACTCGCAGGCAATCTTCCACCTAGTCTTCTCAGCAAAGTCTTCGTCGACCTACTTTTCGATATCCTTCGAGTACGTCTTCCAATACCTTTCGTACTGGTTCATTCTACTACGTAAACACGTTATTTTGATTCGGGATACAGAATCAGCCTTATTACGAATGTCGTTGTCGTATTTCGATTACGACCGTTTTGTAAAAGATTAAAGATAACACGCCAAATTTGTCTTTAATCTTTTACAAAACTGTCGTAGTCGAAATACGAGAACGACATTTGTAATAAGGCTGATTATACAGTACGTGGTTCATCCGTCGTCCGTACTCGCCGTTCTCTATTGTAGGACCATATATTTATACCCTCACCATAGGATGGGGGTATATATCATTTAATACGTAAAAAAATGTAACACATAGAAGGAACCAAATTAGACCCTTAGTATGTTTGGACGAAATTCTTTTTAGGACTTTTTAAGACGTTTGAGCCATGTCCGTCTGTCTGTCTGGCTGGCTGGCTGGTCAACACGATAACTGCCGTAAATCTTTACAGATGACAATGAAACTTTGTCAGTGACTATTATTTGCCAATATTGAGTTTGGGATTGAAAATTGGCGTTTTGACCACGCCCCTTCTGGTACCTCCAATACAAATCGACACATTTAGCACCAAATCTTATTTCTTTCAAACCTTCTTCTGGTAGATGTGGTTAGCTTCAACTTACACACCGGGTAATAATCTGTAAATGCCTACTTAACTGGAGAAAATGGGCGAGATTGTCACGCCCATTCTGGTACCTCCCATACAAAAGAGTGTGTTCGACCGGATTGTCAATCCGATAAATCGCGTGAAACACTTCCGACCTTAACGAAATTAGTTATAAGGCTTCACGTTATCAAAAGCTAATCACCGATTAAAACAAGGGTGATTTTGCCACGCCCATTGTGGTACCTCCCATACATGAGAGAAGTCCCGCAAAACCAAACCAATCTTTATGAAAGTTTGTACTAGTCAGTATTTAGCCCAATAAAGCTCTCCTAGAGAAAATGAGCTGTTTTGCCACACCCATTCTCGTACCTCCCATATAAAAGTTGGGCGGATGACCGGTTGATCCACACGATAATTCTCATAAACAACAACCGATCTTAATAAAATTCGGTACTAGGCAATATTTTGCTAAAAGCTGCTTTGTAACTAATAACTGACTATTGTGCCATGCACAGTTTCGTACATTCCATACAAAAGTTTGGCGTATTTGGGCTTTGCCGACTCGATATCTCCAATAAATCATAACCGATATTAGTAAAATTTGGTATTGATCAACATTTTGGCAACAACTTGCCATGCCCATTTTTGTACCTCGCATATAAATATTCGGAGGGAAACTAACTAATTTGGGTATTCAATAATATTTAGCGCAATGTCCTCAATCTGCTGTTGAATATGGTCACTTTTGAGTACGGGCCTTTTTTAACAGAACTCCCACGCAATGGATGAGGTACGGTATGGTGAGGGTATGATTAAGTCGGTTCACCCGACTTAAACTTATGTACTGGTTTTCAAATCCTGTTTGTCTCGATGACACCACGTAATGTTTCATCAGCATGCGATATGACCGAGGTATCTACGCCATGTAGAAGATAGGTTGTATGAGAGTCGGATACAGTTGGATCATTGTGAGAAGCTGAAGCGCTTACTTATTTCGAAATAACACCTGTTTGCAAACACAACTCTCCGTTTGATTTATTGGCAGATGTTATTGCGTCCGAGGTAAATTAATTCGTCCATTACCTCGAAATAATAACAGTTATCAATGTTCACTCATTCCTCGAAATGGGTGAATGTTCAGCTCGCCGGAACCATTAATTTTGTCGTGTCCTCGATTACAGTCAAACCCACTTTTGCTGCTTCCTTCTCAATTCTCGAAAATACTGCAGTAACTTCGCGCAGATTTCGCCCAATGATGTCTAAATCATCAGCGTATGCGAGCAGCATGTGACTTTTACTGCTGATAGTTTTTTCGTGTTGACTGCAGCTTTTCTCACGATAGTCTCAATTATTACGCTGAAGAGATCGCATGTTAGGGTGTCGCAGTGTCTCGCCTCGTACTAAATGCTTCGGTGAGATCTTTATCAATCTTTACACAAATGACAAATGGGGCTAGCTGCTACATGGATGTCTCAAAGCTAGGAGAAAGAACGGGTCTAGCATTCTTCATTGAAAATCCAGTAACCGAATCCCATCTACGCCTCCCGGATCATAATACAAATTTTCAGGCGGAAGTTCGGGCGATTATGGAGTGTATCAAATGGCTCGGCGATAATACAAACCTAGCCGAGGCAAATATCTTCACGGATAGCCAAATGGCAATCAAGGGAATATCATCGGAAACTGTCAAATCTAGAACGGTCCTTGACTATACGGTGATAAACGATTATTCTATGCACGGCAGACTCAACATAATCTGGGTGCCGGGGCACAGCGGAGTATTCGGCAACGAGAGAGCGAACCTCCTGGCAACGAAAGCCAGGAAACTCCAAACGGTGAGCCTAGAAATCCAGGAAACTCCAAACGGTGAGCGAAACCCTTTGGGGTGGCGAAGGCTGAGTTGAGTAAATGGGCGGAGTCGGCAAATGTAGTCCAGTGGAACCAGGAATCAGTAGGCAGGATGACAAAAATCCTATGGGGAGACCCAGATGGATTGAGGACAAAAGGTTTGCTGAAACTGGGAAAATTTGAAATGAGCAAGATGATGGGAGTCTTAACGTACCGTATTGGACTAGTGGCGAATAGTGAGTGCAGGGCATGCATGGAGGACGATGAGACGATGGAGCATTTCTTATGCCACTGTCCGGCCTTCACACAAGCTAGATCCAGATATCTTTCGGACAGTACGATAACGGACATGACCAAACTTGTGGGTATGGACTGGAACAACTTGAGGAATTTCGTGAATAGCACCAAATTCCTATAAGGGATATAGTAAATTAGTAGGGTAAACTTAGAGCGCACAACAGGTCGAATCAGCGGCTGAAGTGTAAGTCTACTGACATGGGAAGTTTTAGAGTGCTCCTTTTGAACACTCAACACCGCACCCCTCTTTTCAAACTAACTACTGCGGATTTCGTGTCGTTCTACAAAGGTATATCAGCTTAGCAGAAGTACCAAGCTCCGACATAGCTCCCCCGTATCGGGCTATCGCGGTCAGACCTATAATCTACAATGAGGTGGTAGGTGTCGATTTGTATTTCGTTGGTTTTTTTCAATGATTTGTCGTACTGTGAATATCTGGGCGATAGTGGATTTTTCAGACCTAAAGCCTCTCTGATAAAGTGCGATTTGGCCTGCAACAAACGGCTTTAGTCTTTCACACATTACGCTCGATAGGACCTTGTATGCGTTAAATAAAAGGTTTCAACACCAGCGGCATTGTTGTTATTGAACCGGGGAATTGCAGTCCCAACTTCGATTCCGCTAGGACGGGGACAGTTGTCGTCATAGTCCAGTATTTGCTCAACACTCTCATCTATATTAAAGTCTCCTGGGACAAGTAAAGCAGAGAAGTGATCTCCCCATATTCCCAACATACTCTTCACATCTGTGACAAAATTTCCGTCCTTATCTCTACAAAAGGGTGCCCTGGGCACTAATTTTGCGTGACGATAATTGTTAAAACGATACTGATATGTCGATAACGACAGTTTAAAATATATGCGTTCACAACACTTTACTACCGACAAAACGATAAAGAATTCGATACCGTATCCTACATATTTAGCCCCCTGATATATGACCGCTCGTTTGGCTTTGTACTTTTCAGTAGAATTTACTGACCTCATTCTTCCTTCTGTAAGATTGAATTTGCTCACTCTTGGGATTTCACCACAACCGTATTTTCTTCTTAAATAAACGGAAATTACAAGGATTCTGAATATATAGGAAAATCTGCGTCAAGGATATTAACCTGAAAAATGTAAATATGGATTTGAGACTCAACTTTCCAAAGCTAGGTACAACTAATTACCATTCGTGGAAATTTAATGTTGAAATGCTACTTTTGGAAAGGGAATTATGGAATAACATAACGGATGGAATACCGTCGAATCCCGATGCTGTATGGAAACTTAAGGACGGCAAAGCCCGTGCCGTTATTGGATTGTCGATTGAAGATTCTCAAAAGATCTATGTTAGGAAGTTAGCGACGGCAAAAGCTTATTGGCATGCGCTTAAAATTCAACACCAGAAATCCAATTTAAGTAATCGTGTTAGTCTCCTCCGACAGTTATCTTCAAAGCGTATGCAGGGAGGCCAGTCGATGGAGAACCACATTTCGGAATTTATGGAAATTATTGGAAAATTGGAAGACCTTGGGGAAGAGTTTCCTGAAAATAAAGCGGTATCATTTCTTCTGGGAAGGTTGCCTGACGACTACAATTGTGTCGTGTCCGCGTTGGAAATTCGTCCAGAAGCTGATCTTACTCTTGAGTTTGTTAAAGAAAAGCTCATGCAAGACTCGTTGAGAAAAGCCGATTTAATGCCGATTCAGGAAATTGCGCTAAAGGCTAAAAGCAAGAAGACGGGTTACAATCCCAAGTGTTTTTTTGTGTGGAAAGCCAGGGCACATCAAAAGGAATTGTCCTCAGCGTTATCAAAAGACGAAAGTTACCGCAAAGTATACATCACATACTGATCGGAATGCTTGCTTTATGGCCTCAGCTAACCGCAACAAAAACTGTTGGTTTGTGGATTCTGCAGCAACGTGTCATATGAGTTGCAATGAAGATTTCTTCACAAAGCTGAACAAAGATTACACTGACGATGTTTTTCTGGCAAATGGAATTAACGTTAAATCCAAGGGCATAGGTGATGGAGAAGTGTATTGCAGAGATAATAAACTTCTGCTGACGAATGTTCTCTATATGCCAGATTTGGATGGTAATTTGATATCAGTACCAAAGTTAACCATGCAAGGATTTGATGTCTTATTACAAGGCAGAAATGTTTAATATCGCATAAAGGTGTCATTCGTGCTACAGGTGTCATTCTGAAACATAATTTGTATATCCTGGATGAGAAACACAAGGCAATGTTGGCAGCTTGTATTCACACGTGGCACAGACGTCTTGGACATCGTGATGAAAAAGCTATAAAGTCCGGAGTTAATGAATCATTGTTAACTGGAATACAATTTGGAAGGTGTAAATGCGAAAGCAAGTATGAAGTGTGCTTAAGAGGAAAAATGACAAGAAAACCATTTCCGAAGGTTTCCGAGAGTAGATCGCAGAATGTTTTAGATCTCATTCATAGTGACATATGCGGTCCAATGCAGAATTGTACACCAAGTGGTAATCGTTATATATTGACGCTTATCGATGATAACAGCAGATATTGCACCGTTTACTTCCTGAAAAACAAAAATCAAGCCATGGAGAAAATAAAAGAATTTGTCGCAACAACAGAAACAAAATTTGGAAGACATGAAAATATTCAGGACAGATCGAGGCGGTGAATTTTATGGTAAGGAAATCGAGAAGTATTTCAGTAGTAAAGGAATATCACATCAGCTCACAGCGCCCTACACGCCGGAACAGAATGGCGTAGCAGAAAGGAAAAACAGAAGTCTGATGGAGATGGCAAGGTGCATGCTCTTCGATGCTAAAATGGATATAAAGTACTGGGCAGAAGCTGTGAATGCTGCAAACTATATGCAAAATCGACTTCCATCAAGTGCAACGGAAGTAACACCTTTTGAATGTTGGCATGGTAAGAAACCAAATTTGAAACATGTTAGAATATTTGGATCGGTTGTTTATGCTCATATTACCAAGACGAATCGCCGAAAATTAGATCCTGCTTCGAGAAAATGTTTACTTGTAGGGTATTGCGACGAATCCAAGGCATACCGCTTATTAGACTGCAGCAATAACACCATCATTATTAGCAGAGATGTTGAATTTATAGAAAACGTCAAATCTGAAATTTCAAACTTGGAAGTATCATTTTCTTACATTGGAAGTATTAAGATAAACGAGGTAGATGGTGATCCAAGAAGTGAATGTGAGTTAGAAGACGTACAGGAAAATGATGAAGTAATATCTGCGGATGAAGAAGCAAGCAGCTGGTGAATCAACATCTGAAGATGAAGTTGAAATTGTCCCAAGAAGAATTTCGTCAAGATCAACGAAGGGCAAGACTCCGAAAAGGTATGAAGTTAATATGACAATAACTGAAGCGGAACCTCAAACTTATGACGAAGTCATGCAACATACTGAAAAAGAAAAATGGGTCATTGCAATGAATGATGAAATTCAACCCATGTATAACAACAACACATGGGATCTTGTAGAGTTACCCATAGCGAAGAAATCTGTAAGTACAAAATGGATTTTTAAGATCAAGAAGTTCTTGAGTGGTAAAAAACACTATTAGTGGCAAGAGGGTTTACTCAAAATTTTGGCGAAGACTACGACCATATATTCGCACCTGTTGTGAAACAAAACACATTGCGAACACTACTGGCAGTTGCCACATTGACGTAAAAACAGCTTTTCTGAATGGGAATATAGCCAAGGAGATCTACATCAATCAGCCAGAAGGGTTTGTGGTGAAGGCAAAAGAAAATCTTGTTTGCAAATTAAACCGAAGTATTTACGGACTCAAACAATCGGCAAGATGCTGGAATCAGCGATTCAATGAAGTATTAATTGAATTGGGATTCAAAAGGGGAAATGCGGATAATTGCTTGTATGTGAAAGAATTACATGAAGAAAAGGTATACATTCTCGTATATGTGGACGATATAATCGTAGGCGCAAGTAATGCAAAAATAATAAATGATGTCACAAAGTATATAGCGTCGCATTTTGCGATTTCAGATATGGGACAGATACAATTATATCTTGGGATGGAAATATCAAGAGATAGAAATGGTATATTTTACATGTCACAAAGAGGCTATATAGACAAAATGTTGAAGCAATATGAAATGGAAAACGCAAAACCATCCACTATTCCTTTGCACACGGGATATTTCAAATCATCGGAAGAAAATGACGCTTTTGATAACCATAAGTATCGAATGGCTATTGGATATCTTCTCTATTTATCTGGCAACACAAGACCAGACATTTCAGTTTCCATTTTGTCGAGCAAAATTACCAATCCGACAAAGAGAGATTGGAATGAGGTGAAACGAATTTTCCGGTATTTGAAAGGAACAAGAAATCAGAAGATTTGTGTTGGAACAAAATTTATGAATCTATTTGGATACTCTGATGCTGATTGAGCTGGTGATACAAAAGACCGTAAAGGCTCGTTTCCGCATACACCGTAATCGTCGACGAAAACGAAATTCCATACATTTGCAACGAAAAAAAGTTCGTTCCAGAAATCGGCGACGAAAATTAGGAACGTAACGGCGCCGATGAGCAACGAAAAACTAGACATTTGGCAACGGAACGAACACAACTTCAAGTAGGTTGTTTTCGTTGCTGTAGCAACGAAATGTGATATTTTGACATGTAATTTCATTGTGTTCAGAGTTGTTGTTAAAGCATAATAATTAATCAAACATAAATTACATGACAACATGACATTTAGTATTTAATCAATATATTTTTGATGCACAATATTCCACTTCATAATACTTACTTCCTTATCCGGTCTCGGATACCAGTTCGATCTTTTGCTTTATTTCTCCAGTTGGCAATACCAAGTGTACGCAGGGATTCGTCAACCTGATCCCTCCAGCGGAGTCTTTGTCTTCCTATTTTTCGTCTTCCTTCGAGTTCGGTTTCGAAAACCCTTTGCGCTGGTTCATCTTCATCCATTCTACTGACATGGCCTAGCCAGCGCAATCGCGTTATCTTGATCCGCTTAACTATGTCAATGTCAGGATAAAGCTCATACAGCTCATGATTCATTCGTCGCCGATACTCGCCGTTGTGCACTATAGGACCATAAATTTTTCGGAGTATTTTTCTATCGAAGACTCCTACAGATGTTTCGTCAGCTTGCGATAGGACCCAGGATTCTGCGTCATAAAGCAAGACAGGTTGAATGAGAGTCTGGTACAGCTGGACTTTTGTTACTCGAGAGGGCTTTATCTCTAAAGTGCTTGCTAAGCCCAAAATAACATCTATTCGCAAGCACAATTCTCCGCTTGATCTCAAGGCTGACGTTGTTGTTTTTGTTCACGGCAGATCCGAGGTATATAAATTCGTCCACTACCTCGAAGTTATAACGGTTATCAACGTTCACGCTTTGGTCTAATCGTTGAAACCATTAATTTTGTCTTGTCCTCATTTACCGTCAGACCCACTTTTGATGACTCCTTCTCAATTCTCTAATTGTGCGCCCAATGATATCTATATCATCAGCATACACGAGCAGCATGTGACTTTTGGTGCTGATGGTTTTATTCATGTTGACTGCAGCTTTTCTCATAATGATCTCCATTAAGATGTTAAAGAGATCGCACGATAGGGTGTCGCCTTGCCTGAGGCCTCGCTTAGTTTCGAAAGGTTCGGTAAGATCCGTACCAACTTTCACTGCGGATTTGGTGTTCGTCAAGGTCATCCTGCAAAGGCGTATGAGTTTTGCAGGAATACCAAGCTCAGACATTGCTTCAGAGTTTCTCCCGTATCGGACTATCGAAGGCCGCTTTATAATCGATAAATAGATGATAGGTGTCGATTTGTTTTTCGTGTGTCTTCTCCAGGATTTGGCGTAGCGTGAAAATCTGGTCAGTTGTCGATTTTCCAGGCCTAAAGCCACACTGGTATGGCCCAATCAGGTCAGCGATAATTGGTTTTAGTCTTTCGCACATTATACTTGATAGAACCTTATATGCTATGGATAAAAGGCTTATTTCACGGTAGTTGGCACAGATACCCGGGTCACCTTTTTTAAATATGGGACATAGTACACTGAGACTCCAATCGCCGGGCAAGCATTCATCTAACCAAATTTTGCTAATGAGCTGATGCATGCACCTTATCAGCTCATCGCCGCCAGCCTTAAACAGCTCCGCCGGTAATCCATCGGCTCCTGCGGCTTTGTTGTTCTTAAGCCGGGCAATAGCTGTTCTGACCTCGTCTTGGTTAGGAGGGGGGCAATCGATGTCGTCGTCCATATTGTGATCGATTGTCCCATCGTCATCGGATATCTCAGGTACTAGTAGCGCGGAGAAATGCTCTCTCCATATTCCCAACATATTACAGAAGGGGGGCCCTGAACCATGTCCATTAGTTCCGTTTTTAACTTTTTGGTAGAATTTTCGGGCTTCGTTCTTCCTTCTGTATGTCTCAATTTTCTCACTCTCGCGCTTTCTCCACTGCCGTTTCTTACGCCTAAAGAGACGGTTTACCTCCTTTCTCTTCTCCCTATACCGCTCAGTTGCAGCTCGCGTTGCAATTGACTGAAGCATTACCAAACGTGCCGCGTTCTTTTCGTCATTTGCACTCTTCATCGTACCACGGTTTATTGCGAAGCGGTTTTTCGAAACCAAGTACGGTTGTTGCGGCAGTTTTTACAGAGTCGGAAATGGGTTTCCACTGCGCATCAGGATCGTCATCGGGAGGTGGTGGGTTCTGTGCCAAAAGTTGCGAGAGCTTCCTTGAGTAGGCTGTGGCTACCTCTGGTAATTGCAGCTTTCCGATGTCCAGCTTCCTCTGCGTCTGGTTTCGTACGATTTTCGCTCTCCTTAATCTTGTGCGAACCTTTGCTGCTACCAGGTAGTGATCAGAATCGATGTTAGCTCCTCTGATCACTCGTACGTCCATTACACTGGATGAGTGCCTTCCATCAATTACCACGTGATCAATTTGGTTCATAGTTCTTTGATCAGGGGATACCCAAGTAGCCTGGTGGATGTCTTTATGCTGGAATCTTGTACCACTAATGACCATGTTTTTGCCGCGGCAAAGTCAATCAGTCTCATACCGTTGTCGGAACTGGAAGCATGTAGACTGAAATTGCCAATAGTTGGATTAAACACATTCTCCCTTCCTACTTTGGCATTAAAATCTCCTAGTACAATCTTAATGTCATGGCCAGGGCAGCGGTCATACGTTTCCTCTAGGAGCTCATAGAATATGTCTTTGGCATCATCATCTTTCTCTTCTGTCGGGGCATGCACACAAATTAGGGAAATATAAAAATATTTCGCTTTTATGCGGATTGTGGCTATTCGTTCACTCACAGGATTGAACCTAGAGACTAGATGTCGCAGTCTTTTGCCAACTACAAATCCGCAACCAAATTCATGTTTTTTTTCATGGCAACTGTAGTATATATCGCAGTTTCTTTTTCTTGTGCAGCCATGTCCTGTCCATCGCATTTCCTGGATAGCGGTAATGTCAGCCTTATAACTTTCGAGGACATCTGCCAGTTGGATACTTGCACCGGATCTATATAGAGTTCTTACATTCCAAGTGCATATCCGTAAATCGTGGTCCTTATAACGTTTGCGGGGGTCGTCAACAAATAGGGGTCGTTTATGTTTTCTGTTTCGTTTTTGTATTTTCACTGCCATTATGAACGGTGGCGGGAGGCAAACCCAGTCCACCGGGTTTTTGCATTTTACCTACTGCCAGGATATTTGATTGTAGCCGCCCATTATGGATCAGACGCTGACCAGGATGCGATATGTTGAACCTGGATTTTCTTCTTTTAGTTTCTATCCGCCGTTGGCCCGTATGTTTGGCTCATCCGCCTTCTAAGGGCAAAAGAATATGCCCGATTGTTTGATGAGCTTCAGTTACATCAGTCACCTACTAAACCTGATTTGATGCTCATTTGTTTCGCCTTCTCACTCTAGCTAGCTAACGGAGGTTTCCGAAAAGCCATTGCCCAGTACATACTGCGTGGAAGTAGTGAGCTGCTTGGACTGTCCAATGAAGGAATCATTTCTGGCCACTCCCAAGTGAATGGCAATCAGAAACTTTCCACCTCCACGGACAGTCCCATGTTCTCCACTTCATAATGACAACTAAAAAAATCTCGTTCAGTTTGTTTTATGCCGCAACACTCCCAACTGAAACGAAAACGATTAGCAACGAAACGGTGCCGCACAACAACGTTTTTCGGAAACGAGCCTTAAGTCGACCGGTGGCTATTTATTTAAACTTGGGACTGCAACATTCAGTTATGCTAGTCGCAAACAAAACATCGTCCCACTTTCTTCAACAGAGGCTGAGTTGGTATCACTTGTGGAAGCAACGCAAGAATGCATATGGTTACAGCAACTCCTACAAGATTTTGGAATAAAGTTATTGGATAAACCTATTATTTTTGAAGACAATCAAAGCTGTTTTTAGTGGCCGTCGGTGGTGCAATGGTTAGTGTGCGCGGCTCTTGTACATGAGATCCTGGGTTCGAACCCAGCTCTGACCACCTTCAAAAAAATGTCTTTCGACGGCGGTTACCTCGCATAGTGACGGCGACACTATCGAGTATATAGCCATGAAAAAGCTTCTCAAAATACCGTTCGGAATCGGTGTAAAACTGTAGGTCCCAATCAGTGAGTGAAAACTGGAAAGCGCACAGCTCAGTGATTGTGAGAAATTCTCCCCGGTCCCTTCATGGGATGTAATGGAAAACCATTTATTTTTTTTTTTAATCAAAGCTGTTTAAAGATATTGGAAGGCGAGAAAATAAATCAACGATCCAAACATAACGATGTCAAGTATTTTTATATTAAAGACGTTAAAAACTCTGGTGATATAGTTTTTGAATACTGTCCTACCGAAATTATGATTGCAGATATGTTAACAAAACCTTTAGGCAACATCAAATTAAAGGAACTTAGAGAGCTTAGTGGACTGTTAATATAGCATTAATCGTTATGTTATTGAAATGGTACTGTTAGATATATGAACAATAACACTCTACTTATTAATACTGTAATATCTAATCAATAATATTGAATTAACATAATAGACATTGAAGAAATTATATGTCTGTTATAATTTGATTTTATTTTCATTCCTAATAAAACTTAGAAACGTTAACATCGTGTTTGATATTTCTCTACTCTACTCTCTACTGATTACATTTACAATTTTTGTATAACTATCCACATTTGCAAAAACTTGTTAAATAAAACACCAGTTATTTCAAAACATATTTTATTTATTTTATTTTTTTCAACAAATTCCAATATGAACATTGTTTTTAAATCAAAATACATAAATAAAAAAATAAATATGTATTTATTAGAAGTTGAATTTCTATAAATATTTTGTTTGTTAGTTTTCTGTTATATTGATTAAGGAAGACTTTCATTCATTGAATATTTTGTCATTTGTGTGGAGAACAAGAAACACAATACAATTTAATGAGATAGTAAAGTACGCGAAACTTTAAAGGATATTATAATGTTTTTTTTTGTGATTTAATTCTATATAACACTTTTTGAGCTAATAATAATAGAAAATTTAATTTACTTACTTTCTCTAAAAAATTCCTAAACAAACTATATAGTAGTAGTTTTTAACAAGTTTCAATAGATTATATCTGTAGAAAATTTATGTGTTTTATTTCTTGTTCTAAATTGTACGTTTTGGATTCTAACTAATTAAAGTCTAATAAATTGTGTTTTTTATATAATTAGATGTGAAATATACCTAAATTAGTTATTTTACATTAATAATATAATAACGAAGAGGATGGATGACATAAACGTTTGTATATGTTGTTGGGGGATTAAGTGTCTGAGATGGTGGCAATGAAACTTTCAACTCAAAACGAACCTTGTCGAACCGAAATTGATTGTTTCGTTAAACCTGCATTTTTGTGCAGATGCCAACATTTAATTTAATTTAGTTTTTTAATCAATATAATTTTACAAATCTTCTCATAACTAACAAATTTAATTAATACTGATTAAAATGTTTTTCATACTTTTGATTTTCGTTGAAAATGAAAGTAATCAATCAAATATGGTCAATATATATATTTATTTGTACATAATCTTTTTATTAATTTGGACGTATACGTTTATAATTTTGAGCATCAATTTACTTTGAATGATTTTACTTGTATTATTTCCCCTTCATCCTCTCCCGTTAGATGTGAGATGTTACAATATAATGAGAACAATGAATAATGATACCAAGTCTTTTGGGGATGACACCTACTTCTAATTAAGGAACTGAAAACAGCATAGACTATTTAATACTTATATAATAAAAATATATATTATATTGGAATTTGGGCGGGAATTTGAGGAAGGAATTGAATAAATTAGTCAATAGAATCTAAGAAATATAAAGAGATAATAAACCTAAAAATCAAAGCTGTTAAATTGTCCAAAGTAAAGTGCTATTGTAATGGAAGATAAACAACATGTCTAGAATGACGAACCACATTTAGCGCAGCTAAGTAAATTATTTTTTAGTTTGCACTCAAAATTTTGTTAACAGTTAAAAAAAAAATTGTGTGCAAGAAAGACAAACATCTCGATACTTGTGATCGAAAAAAAAGGTTTAAGTTGCATCTGTTTTCTCAATTTTTACCAATTGAATGCTAGTGGATAAACGTAAGTTACTATAAACTTACAATATTAAAAATAAATATGGCCAACAATTTAGAACATAATTTGATCATTATAACCAGCGGGTTTCGATGCCACACACAGCTCATCGACTATGTAGTTGGAAAATCATGCAAAAGAATGTGGATAAAGAATGTCTAAGCGATATGCAAACTAGGTTAAAATTATGTTTGATTGATACTAATGTCTTTTAAATTGTGCTCGATTGATACTAATGGTTTTTAAATTATGTTTGATTAATGATAATGACTTTTAAATTATGTTTGAAGCTAGTTTTGTCATCTGCAACTCTAACTCGATGAAATTCCAACTTGCGTTGTGACATCCAGTCAAAGCTGCAGACGTATGTATATTAATCTATGGTTATAACGTATTTCTTTTGCAAATAAATTCGTTAAAAACTACCGGAGCGGATAAATAATTTAATCTTAATACGGAGAACGTATGAGTGATATTAATGTAAAACGAATACTGAACGTATGATTGATATCTTTCTGCTAATATGGCTACTATTGATGTGCGGTTCCGCGTATTGGAAGAACCGGTTCTGTCGAGTCCGGTTCCGAGTAGAACCGGGTATTTGAACCGGTTCCTGTTCTCAGCAAATTGCTGTCCCAAAGAGGCTTACGTATAATATCTTATTATAAGAACACATTTTCATACCCTCAAAGGTTAACACTTTTCGTTCCTTTGGAAGCGAGCCCTGTTTTTCTGGAACATTTTACGGTTCTTTTGAACCCGGTTTTCATTTCTTTTAGCATCGTTTTTCGGTTTTTTCGTTTTTTGGGAACATGTTCGGTTCTCTTCAACACGTTTTTTGGTCCTTTAAGAATCGTTTTCGGTTCTTTAAGAACCGTTTTCGGGTCATTTGGACCCGTCTTTCGTATCACTTGAAACCGTTTTCGGTTCTGTTGGAACCATTAATCGGTTCTTGTAAGCACCGGTCGGTTCTTGTAAAAGACCGGTTCTGCAGAAACGGTTCCTCGATTCTGTGCATCACTAATGGCAACAGTGCATGAGTTGAGCCCTTCCTATATTGAGGCTTACTAAGCAAATATTCATTTCACAATTTGAGGAAGAAGAGAAGATAAAATGCTATTTTTCTCATGTTTATCAACAAAATGATAAAGTTAATGCTCGACAAATTTCAAAAGATTCCAACGGGTTAAAAAAACACTTGTTATTATATGAGGCGATAATTTTTGGAATTGATTCTAAAATAATGCATTCCAAAACAGACTCTTTTGAAGACGTTATGGTCGCAATAACTACATAGAACTAGTAATTGTGAACTTAAACAACTTCTTGGCACTGTAGCAAAATACCGCAACATATATAAATCATGTTTAAAAACTGTCTATTGTTCATTAATTTGTTATATATCAATTGATACGGTCATGCAGCATCCTCTCACGAAGTCGAATCAGTTCATATACGAGGGTTGCAATTTATATTTCGGGTCCTGGCAGTACTAGTGTTGCCAGTTGAAAACTGGAACTTCCATTGGAAAGTTTGAAATTTTTTAGCATAAACATACATAGAACGTTTTCACTTACGAGTACTAATTGTGTGTTTAAAAATTCATCTCGGTAAAAAAATGGAATTAGTCCGTGAAGGTTTTCGCGCGATGATTTTTTACGCGATGATTACGGCGTGGATGGTCGAGACAAGAATGTCTCAATCACCCTGACTTTTGGTGATGAATAACCATCAAAACCACTGTAAATCGCTGATACCAAGAGTTCAGTCGCGGACGCCGTTCGCTCCAGGATGAATTTCGTGAAGGTCGTCCAACTTGGGTCGTTTTGCCTGAAACCATCGATGCTGCGCGTGAACTGATAAAGCAAGACCGACATGTGACATAACGTGAGATTGAGGCATTCTTTGGCATTAGTCTGACAAACATATTGCATGTTCATTTGGGCGTGAAAAAGATTTGTTCTCGTTGGATCCCACATAATTTGACGAATGCTCAAAAAAAAAAGAAAAAAGGATCGTGTCGATTGGAGCAAAGAAATGTTGCAACAATAACTCAAATGCAGTGTATCACAGGTGACGAATCATGGATCTATGCACATGAGCCCGAAACAAAACAGCAATTGACCGACCCGACCGTATGGGTCTTTCAAGACGAGCTAACTCCAACAAAAGTTGTTCGTGGAAGAAGCACATCGAATCAAATGATCGCGTTTTTTTCGGTATAACCGGTTATGTGGCCACAGTGCCTTCAGTGAAACGTAAGGCGCTCAATCCGTTTGCCAATAGTGTTGGCAGTAATAAGGAAAAACAAGAGAAGACGAATCATTTTGCATTAGGAAAATACAAGTTCTCACACATCAGCTGAAACAATGGGCTATTTGAGCACTCAACATGTCGAATTGATGGGTCTTCCACCGTACAGCCCGGATGTGACACCTAATGACTTCTTTTTACTGCGTGGTTAACGTTTTTCGACGCCCGAAGCAGCTGTTGAAGCGTTCAAAAACAATGTTTTCGGGGTGCCTCAATCGGAGTGAGAAAAAGTGCTTCGAAAATTGGTTTGAACGCATGCAAAATATATTGAAAACGTGAGAATATTTTGAAAAACAATAAAACCATTTCCAATGATAAATTATTGTTTTTTTTATTGCAGGACCCGAAATATAAATAGTAACCTCGTACGTACATTTAAAATCGAATAACATGATCTATAACTGTGTTCCGCAAAATACCCCTAGGTATTGATTTTATAGGTAAAAAAGGCGAACAAAAATCAATGATGCTAGCATATACATTCATTGAAGAATCTATACAGATTTGACTGGGGTGTTTGTAATGTTAACTTAACAATGTACCACTTTTCTGAGGAGAGATTGAAGATGAGAAAGACTTTATTACAACAATAATAGAAAGACTTTATCTTCAAAATATCCACTAGAATCGTAGGCCCGGCTGAGGTACAAAAAATAGTGTTCGCTTCATTCTAAAAATACATACAGTCTTATTCATTTTACAAAGTTTTACATTTGGACAATCGTTTTCGCTTTACTACACAGAACACATATATTAAAAATTGAAAATTGCTACTTACGAAGAACTGGTTCCCCGTTTATTTAATATCGGCTATCCGGCATTGTCGCAGTTTTAAAGCATTTTCAGAACTGTTTCTACGAAACAAATAACCACAAAATGTTAAAAAACGTCAGCATTTTTCCTCGGAATCATACTTGAGTTTTTAATTTAAGCTAACAAATTACAATTTCAAATATTATTCGAGTAACAATATCCAAACCAGTTGCACTGAAAATTAAGAGTTTCGAAGAAACCGAAAGCCAACATTTTTAAATACCCGGGTTTTAATACATAAATAGTTACATTGGAATAACTTACAAATAAATCATTCGTCCTTATTCAAATAAATCACCTGAAAACGAAACGTTGTTGTGCATAAACTATATAAGACAGACTTAAAAGATAATGAGCATGGGCGAGTGTGTCTTTTATCTTATGTACTGTTGGACAGTTTTATGTTCACTACTATTACTACTCCATTCATTTAACCACAGCCATTCACCCTGCGTAAACGTATACGCTTAAAGTATTTACCCGGTGGCGGGCATTGATATGTAACATTTGTTACGAAATTGTATGATGCATACATATCTTCCACCGTCAACTTATGCATGGTTATCATGCCCCTCAATGTGCACGAGTGTTTCGATTTACTATAATTAAACAATGGATGATGATGTCTTTTCAAATAGGCCTTTTCTGCACACATTCCTGTTACATAGACATCTTCCAGATAAATTAATGACGTATTTAACGCTGCTTTATATAATTTTGTAACAACATCCATGGACATTAGGTAACCGGACCCCGATAAGTATTGAGGATACTCATCTTGTGGATACATATAATATGGCATATACCATTTACTTTTCACATTGGATAAGACGGGTGCCTTACAAAACTTATAACCAACCATATAATTAGCGGTGGCATTTAAACGATTAATGGACGATAATGTTTGATATGAATTAGAATCGTAAAAGTCTAAAGTGTCATTGTAGAGCGGGACAGTGCCTCCAAGTAGAAAGTGCAATAGATTGGGTACATTAACGAAAGTGTCATCATCGCATTTCATAAAGAATGATACCTGTTCATGGCATTTATTACGCAGTATCCACTTTAAGGCCATTACAGATTTAATGGTTAAATTATTATAAGAATCCATAAATTGTTCCTGTATAATATCATCGTATCGTTCGGCTTCTTGACGCAAACGACTTTGAGTTTCATTTCCAACGTCTGGGCCTCTACCGAAGTGCCCGTCTTGTCTTGCATAACCCAATAAGAAGACTATCCGAACTGGTATTGTAACCGGTGGGATTGCTGAAGTTTGCTATTAAATGTATGAGAAAAAGAATATTAAATTAAAATATAATAAAAACTCAATTTATTAATATACGTTTAATCACTAATTCGCCAGACACCACCAACACTTACATTTCCTTTTAATTTTAGAAATTCTTGATAAAATTTCAGTCGTTGTGTTTTGGGTTGTAGATATTTGTCTCTCAAGTGCGAATGCATTTTCTCAAACAATCCATAATTGAATTCCGTTGTATTGCCCCATGTCTCCCGGATTGTTTGTCTGTAATATAAAAAATTTTAAATTCAATTAAATACTTGTATATTCATGTTCAAATGTCAATTGACATTTCAGTTGAAAAGGTTATACCAATTAACTTCGTGCGAGTTTTCTTGGTTAAAACCAATACATAAGTTTCAGTCTGGTGAACCGACTTAATCATACCCTCACCCTAAGTCATTCATTGCGTGGGAGTTCTGTTAAAAAATGCCCATACTCAAAAGTGTTCATATTCAATAGCAGATTGACATTGCGCTAAATATTATTGAATACCCAAATTAGGTAGTTTCCCTCCGAATATTTCTATGCGAGGTACAAAAATGGGCATGGCAAATTGTTGCCAAAATTTTGATCGGTACCAAATTTTATTAAGACCGGTTATGATTTATTGGAGATATCGAGTCGGCAAACTGCAAATACGCCCAACTTTTGTATGGGAGGTACGAAACTCGACGTGGCACAGTACTCAGTTATTAATTACACAGCTTTTAGCAAAATATTGCCTAGTACCGAATTTTATTAAGATCGGTTGTAGTTTACAAGAGTTATCATGACGGTCAACCGGTCATGCGCCCAACTTTTATATGGGAGGTACCAGAATGGGCGTGGCAAAACAGCTCATTTTCTATAGGGGAGTTTTATTTGACTAAATATTGACTTGTACAAACTTTCTTGAAGATTGATTCGGTTTTGCAGGACTTCGCGTGCCAAGTCCAACTTTTGTATGGGAGGTACCACAATGGGCGTGGCAAAATCACCCTTGTTTTAATCGGTGATTGGCGTTTGATAACGTGAAGCCTTATACCTAATTTCATTAAGGTCGCAAGTGTTTCACGCGAATTATCGGGTTGACAACCCGGACGAACACCCTGTTTTGTATGGGAGGTACCAGTATGGGCGTGACAATCTCGCCCATTTCCTCCAGTTAAGTAGACATTTACAGATGCCAGAAGAAAGGTTTGAAAGAAATATGATTTTGTGCTAAATGTGTCGATTTGTATGGGAGGTACCAGAAGAGGCGTGGTCAAAACGCCCATTTTCAATCCCAAACTCGGTATTGACAAATAATTGTCACTGACAAAATTTCGAGGTGATCGATAAATATTTACGGCAGTTATCGTGTTGACAGACAAACGGACATGGCTCAAACATCTTAAAAAGTCGTGAAACGAATTTCGTCCAAAGATACGACGGGTCTAATATGGCTCCTTCTATGTGTTACATTTTTTTACGTATTAAATGATATATACCCCCATCCCTATGGGTGAGGGTATAAAAAGGGATTGATTCTATTGGCTTATGTCTGATTGTGGCCTAGACACGGGTTCGTGAGCTATCTTTCCAACATCGTTAGAACCTTTTTGCACCTTTTATTAGGTGGCTGTCTTCAAATGCATTGTAACGAATTGCACCTGTCACCTTTCTCAATCGTGGCTTATTTATTGGTGTATTTATTAGACCGGACAATAAAACCTTAATTTTTATTAACTATCTAATCTAGTAGTGTTTTATTTATGTACGAGGGCGGATCAATAAGTGCGTGACTTTTCGAACTTCCCCCGTAGTTATATGAAATGCAACCTGCTCCCATCAAGTACCACCTGTTAATAGACTACAGTCAAATTTTGGGCAAGTTTGGTCATTTACTTTGCGTTTAACGGCTGTTCAAAAAATACAACGCTCGTGCATTTTTTTTTAAATTTTACTCACAAATTGGGCAAATGAGAGCGATTTTTTGTTTCTGTTAACGTCGAAATGCGTTACTCTTTTTACCGAACTTACCCAGACTTTTTCTTCGGGTAAGTTTGGGCAAAGTGTCAAACAATCAGCTGTTCGAAACGTCAACATAAAAACAAATGTATTATTTGTGAAAAAAATAATACAAGTGAAAAAAAATTATTGAATTTACAATTTTATTAACTTGAAAAGTGATTGCTTTGAGAGTGCTTTTTTAAAGAAGATGGGAAGTGTGCAAATGAACAGTGAAAATTAACATGATATGCAAGATTTGTTGTCAAGCATATGTTTTGTGTTGTGACATTTGTTTTCGGGCTAGAAATGTGGTTTTTTGCGTTTCTTTACTTTTGGGTAATATTGAGTATTTGAGAGAGAATTTAGCTTTTACTGTCTTTTACCCGAACTTTAACCAAAAAGTAAAGAAACAATGCTATTAGGTTTGTTTCTTTACATTACCGCGGGATCCCGCGGGAACCCAAACTTACCCAAACGCATTTCTTTACTAATAAATTGGGCAAATGAGAGCGATTTGTTGTTTCTGTTAACGTCAAAATGCGTTTCTCTTTTTGTCGAACTTACCCAGACATTTTCTTCGGGTAAGTTTAGGCAAAGTGTCAAACAATCAGCTGTTCGAAACGTCAACATCAAAACATATGTATTATTTGTAAAAACAAAATAACACAAATGAAAAAAATTATTGAATTTACAATTTTATTAATTTGAAAAGTGATTGCTTTGAGAGTGCTTATTTAAAGAAGATGGGAACAGTGAAAATGAACAAGATATGAAAGATTTGTTGTCAAGCATATGTTTTGTGTTTTGACATTTGTTTTCGGGTAAGAAAAGTTGTTTTTTCCGTTTCTTTACTTTTGGGTACATTTGAGTATTTGGGAGAGAATTTTGCTTTTACTCTCTTTTACCCGAACTTTACCCAAAAAGTAAAGAAACAAAGCTATTATTTTATACGAAAAAAAAAACAGTCAATCAAACCAAGGATAAGCTTGATAAATGCTATGGGTACTCTGCACCATCGATTTCAATGGTAAAAAAGTGGATTACTGACTTTCGTTGTGGACGCACAAGTACAAATGACGCTGAACGTTTTGGACGGCCAATTGAGGTCGATACACCCGAAAATGTCGAAAAAATCCACGATATGGTGTTGACCGATCGAAGAGTAAAAGTGCGTGCGATTGCATTTCATATGGCAGTGTGGTATCGATTTTAAATGATCAGTTGGGTTTAAGAAAACTGTCTGCAAGATGGGTGCTGCGTTTGCTCTCAATTGAACATAAACGTAATCGTGTGACAACTTCAAAGGATTGTTTAGAGTTGTTTAACAGCAATTCGAAGGAGTTTTGTAACAGTGAATGAAATATGGATATATTACAACACTCCGGAGACCAAGCAGCAGTCTAAACAATGGGTTTCTCCGGGTGAACCGGCTCCGAAGAAGGCCAGTGTAAGTTTGTCGGCCAATAAGGTGATGGATGGCAACAGTTTGCACGCGGGATAACCCACATCGATAACATTCAAAAGGGAAAAACAATAAACGGCGAATATTATGCCAACTTATTGGACCGATTTAACGAGGATTTAAAAAACAAACGACCCCATATGGCCAAGAAAAAAGTTCTTTTTCATCTCTCATACTCTCAATGGCAAAATTCCATGAATTGGGCTACGAATTGGTACCTCATCCGCCATATTCCCCGGATTTAGCCCCCAGTGACTATTTCCTATTTCCAGACCTAAAGAAATGGCTCGGTGGAAAGAGAGCCAAATGGAAAGAGAGAGAAGAGCTCCAACGATGAAATTATTGATCAAACAAATGCCTATTTTATGGACCTCGAAAAATCCTATTTTTTGGACGGGATCCAAAAATTGGAGAAACTTTGGACTAAGTGTATTGAGTTAAAAAGAGATTGTGTTGAAAAATAATGTTTTTTTGGAAAAAAAACTGTGTTTCGTTCAAAAAGTCAGGGATTTATTGGTCCGCCCTCATATATTATTGGCTACGCTAACTGTGTTGTTAAACTTTCATACGATTCATTGAAAAGGAATTCTTTTAAATCATTTGCTATAAAATCTGTAATTTATAGTTTGGTCAGATAAATGTGGAATTATTTCTAACTAAAAAAACAATTGGACTGCTTACAATCGCACTGATGTAAGCGCCTAATGGATAAATTAAGCAAATTAAGGTATTGCTGGCAAATTGGAGAAGTTTTATTCTTCCTTGTCCTTTATGTGTATACGTTTGCAGCAACGATAAGTGTTGGAAAATTGGGCTGTACGTTTTCCCATCTCTTTGAATTATCCTGCTAATACTGAGGCTGTCTGTTTAAATAATCAACCTTATTACGAACCCGAATTTACATTTTATTGGTATTGTGTACCACTTTCGGCGTGAGTGTTTTTGTAATAGATTGTTGGTGCACATTTTTACCATTTATGTGTCACCCTGCCACCAAAACAGATCAACAGATAGAAAAAAAAATCAAAGTTAAAAAGTTTTCGTAATAGCGGTCGTATGTTCTTTAGTAAATTTTAAAAGAAATAATAAAAAAAAATGCTAAGTGTGGCTCATTTGTCATCTTCTAATGAAGAACATGAATGCCAGCGCAGATAACTCATAAATTATCGGATACAATTATGGTTCCGGTCTAACATATTTACCCTACCAAGTTTCATGTAAGTTTATTGTGCATTCATCTGAGAATTAAAATGTAAGAGCTATTCTTTAGATTTATGACCAACATTAGATTGAACAAGGGCGCTTTGCGGTACGTGCTAAGAACAGTATCATGTAAACTTTCAGAATCGTTGAGGTCAATGCGAGTGAGTAAGACATTACGACTAGCATCAACAATGCGAATCCTTGCTGAAGGAAGTTATCAAAGGGGTGCTGGGAATGATATCAATGTAGACCTTGGACAACCTAGTCCTACAAGGGGGGTCAACAGTATTGGGCTTTCGTTTCAGATCGTTCCATTTTTCTTTAATCTGTGATCTTCGTTTTTTTATGGTATCCCTTTGCCAATGGCTCGTTTTGCATCATAAAGTTGACAAAAAATTGTTTAGGTGTAGTTGTTTTTCATCCTTAAATCTTTGACGTTTGGGAATAAGGTCTTAAGTCAGAAACTGTAGTTTTTCGTAATTTGAAATTGAAAATTATTTATATATGAAATTTTCTGACTTATTGCCTAAAGAGCAAATGATTACGATTGGATGGAGTTGTGCTAGATTTAAGTTATTAATACCAAACGAAAGAGAAAAAAAAATTGAGTTAAACCCAATCAAAAACCCAAAATGAATTTTTTTGACTTAAGACCTTATTCCCAAACGTCAAAGAAATATGTATTACAATATTTTTGTTTATTACATATCGGATATAAAGCTAATAATTGAACTTACATTTTGATATTATCTATTTTTTGTTTTCAAATTTTGCGCTCTTTTCTGATTTTTTTAAATTTTTTGGCGTTGTCACCAGTAAAATTCACTACGACTGTTTTCCTCGATTTCACAGTCATAAACGACATACACAATACCAAAATTGTAATAGATCTACGACAGAGTCGAATTTCGACATCGGTAATGCCGTATTTAAAAACGACAAACATTCGACATGACTACGACATGCATAATAAGGGTGAATGTTTGACGACTGATTGTACTGTTATTAGCTTAGCAATGAACTTGCCCGTGGTAGTCAAGATTTAGTCAGTCCCAAAATTAAGACTCAACATTTGTTTGAGTTCCAGTCGAAATAAAATTGTTTTGGGTCGACAATCTTGCATTTTCAAGTCGAATGAAACCGTAAAATTTATCAAAACTTTTCAGTACAAATTTGGGTTCCTCTATTTCGAATCTGCTGCCCCTATTGCGAACAAAGTTTCAGTCAGTCGAACGAAAATGTCGACTTAGGCCCAATTTTTGACTGGTCAATCAGCTTTGATCAACGATCCAACATAATTGAAACTCTGAATTCACTTTTTAGTTTAATAGTTAATTGCTGTTTAAACAGCCAAAGTTTGGCTTTTAAACTATGATCAAGTGACCATATGATTTTGACAGAAAACAACAAGAAGAACAAACACAAAGCTTCTTTAATTGTTAATGTGAACAATTATAATCACTATCCTAGTTGAAATATCAAAAAAAAAAACCTATCATTTAACTCGTAGTTCAGTTAGAACTTTATTTTTGCTCAAATATTCTCCAGTTTCATTAAATATTTTGTATTTTATCACTCCACTTTTGTTTTGCAAATGGCGTCAGTTTAGCCGATAAATGAATGAATACCGGTTATTTTTCGTAGCATTTGCAACTGTTGACACATGGTAGTAAGATTATTTGACAAAGCACCGAAAAACTCTTTTTGTATTTAAAGTCAGATCAAACTTAAATCAAAATCAACTATTGCCAACCAGTCAAAAATTTGGGCTTAGAGAAACCCAATTTGAGTCGAATGTGATTGTCTGTCTTTCGGCTGCTTAGCTTTCGTTCGAGATCGAGAAACAGGTACGAAGATGACCTCAAAAGAGTATTTCAACTAACGCCTACTCGTAGAAAGGATATATTAAGTTGGTGCAATATGTTAACCATTTGTCCAATTTTCATATGTGTTTACTAATATTTGGGGTTGGGTTTACTAATATTTTTCAAACAGATGTCGGGGGATCGACTGATAGAAACTTTATTGTTTCGATGCTATTTTGATGACCACTTTTTGACGAAGTGTATTGAAGACTTGACATTTAAACCGCGGGATTTATACCAGCCGAAGTACTGCAACATTTGTTATAATATATTACCAGGATACGTCTCGTGATTGTACCCATTTAACTGTGTTAAAAAGGAAAAATGTTCTTAGGATAAGCTTGATTAACGCCAGATCAAGTTTTTGTTTATTTTGATTTATATATGTATATCAGCTGTTAGCTTATCTACTTAAACGACAGAACTTCACATAGAAAATACCTACTACAGATACTCACCTAAAAAAAATTGGAAATGAACATAAGTCGTTTTAACTTTTCGGCACATATAAGTATATATGGTCAAAGCTGTAATAATATGTGGTTCATAGGCGTTTTAAAGTTCCCCACTGTTTGGAGACTAAAAATCTACTTGATCTAAGGACTTGAACTTTTCAAACTTTAACAACTTGTTCCTCGATCTGGAGCGAAAGCTTTGGTTTGTGTTCTAGTCGAAAGAAAATTGATTTGGGTCCACAATCTTTTCATTTCGAATCGAATGAAATCGTAAAATTTATCAACACTATTCAGTAAACATTTGGGTTCCCCTATTTCGAATCTACTGCCATTTGTGAATAATACTGAGCCAGTCGAACGTAAATGTCGACTTGGAGGAATCCAATTAGAGTCGAATGTGAGTGACTGTCTTTCGTTCGCTTAGCTTTTAGTTCCAGATCGGGGTACAGGCCCTAAGTGAGTAAATGATTTATTAGGGTAATTGGAAAAATTCAAATAAATGCATATTGCCTATTACTATTTTTTTTATTTATTCAAGCTCAAGACCATTCTATATCTCTATTGATAGATTATTTTTAATTATTACTTGTCTTTTAATTCAAAAAGTTTTGCAAAATGCATCCTCATGATTCCTGGCAACTGTATAGCTATTTCAGATCTGGCCACAGATCTTCATCAGCTGTTTGTTGGAGCAAAGCTATTGAAAAAGTCATCAAACGAAATACAAACGAGCTTGAGCTTGAATAAATAAAATAAAATAGTCGTAATAAAAGGCGGAATAAATAAATATCATCCCTGATGAAATTTTCTATAATATTCACCAATATTTACTTTATAAACTATCAAATCAAGTGCAGGTCAACTGAGACGGCTCTCCACTCTATAGTCAGCATAATAGAAAACTCTCTTGAGAATAAGGTCTTCGCTCTGGGGACCTTCCTGGACATCGAGGGAGCCTTCAATAACATTCAACCTTCGGCGATTCTCAGGCCGTTACAGAATCTAGGAGTCGACAGCTTAGTGACACGCCTAATTGGGAAGCTTCTGATGGATAGATCCGTCAAAGCTGAATGGGGTGGTGTTACAATTGCTAGGAACGTTAACAGGGGGACACCGCAGGGGGAGTTCTGTCTCCACTATTATGGTTAACCTCTGTCAATGAACTGCTTCTTGAATTGGACAGAGCCGAATGCCAGGTCGTTGCCTATGCCGATGATATTGCTATCATCTGTACGGGTAGAAACCTCAATTTACTTAGCATTCGTACAACCAGCCTACTTAGTCTGATTTCGAACTGGACCGCTAACAACGGACACTTAAAACCGAGCTTATCTTGTTCTCTCGGAAATATAAAATTCCAGCATTTAAACTGCCGTCAGTTAATGGTGTGCAATTACAGTTGACGGAAAAAGGTCAAGTATCTGGGAAAAATTCTCGACAGAAAACTGTCTTGGAAACCGAATGTGGAGGAGAGGGTGAAAAAAGCGTCTGTTGCTCTTTACTGCTGTAAAGGGGCGATAGGAAAGTGCTGGGGACTGTCTCCTAAGATCACCATGTGGATTTATACGGCAATAGTCAGACCAATACTTCTCTATGGCACCGTAGTTTGGTGGAGGTCCCTCCAAAAGAAATATATTCTGAAATCCTTGATGAAAATTCAAAGATCAGCACTGATTAGCGTTAGTGGGGCAATGGGCACGTCAGGCACTGCACTTAGTGCTACCCTGAACATCTGTACTCCTGATATCATGGCCGAATCGGCAGCCGCTACAGCCCTGGTGAGAATCAGAGATTGTGGCGTTTTGATATCGGGGCATTCCGGACACGCTGAATTACTTCACCGGATCAACTCTATTTCCGTAAAAACGGACGACTGTATCCCCTACCTTCTACCAGCGACAAATCTAAGGACTTTTATTCCGAACAGGAATACCTGGGAAAAGTCACTGGAAGGGGACACCAGTAGTATTAGATTTTTCACGGATGGATCATAGTTGGACGAGCAAGTAGGCTTTGGGGTCCATTCAACATCCTAAACACAGCGACACAGCGACATTCCAGGCAATTGCGTAGCGGACAGGGTACTACGGCACAGGTTCTTCCGGCAAAAGAAGGTGTTAATATGCCAATCTCTACCTGCCGTTTGAAGATCAGGCAGAAAAATATGGTGTCCCATAACATCCCATGAAGGGATTGAGGAGAGCTTCTCACAATCAGCGAGATGTGCGCTTTCTAGTTTTTACACTCACTGATTGGGACCTACAGTTTTACACCGCTTTCGAAAGGTATTTTGAGAGCTTTTTCATGGCTAAGTACTCGATAGTGTCGCCATCACCAAGCGAGGTGACCGTCGTCGAAAGAAATGTAAGGTGGTCTGAGCAGGGATCGAACCCACGTTCTCATGTACAAGAACCGCGCACACTAACCATTGCACCACCGACGGCCACAGATCAGGCAGTGGGCCGATAATATGTTCAAGGACAAGTAGAGACTTACTTCAACTTGCAAACAAGCCAGGGTCCTCTGGCCACAGGTGGACAGGAAGAGGACTAGGCAACTACTTAACTTGCCGAGAGGCAGGTTATTCACAATGATAGGAACACTTACGGGACATTGTCTTGTAGGAAAACACGCCCTAAGATTGGGACATAAAAACTCCACTCTCTGTAGATGCTGCATGGACGAGGACGAGGACGAGGAAACGACGAAACACCTTCTCTTGGATTGCCCTGCTCTGGCAGGACTGAGAAGTAGGATATTCGGAACACATTTAGTTAGCACCGTAGGCCTACAGGATATTCCTGTAGGTCCTATAGACAAATTCATTGAAAGGACAAATTGGCTAGACGACTAGTCAATAGTTGCTATAGAGGAAACTGCTGGGCTTCTTTAGCCTAAGTGTGCTAGACAGCGTTCTGTCTTGCAGTCTTTTCAACCAACCAACCAACCAAACTATCAAATAAAAAAAAATATATTTTTTTTTTGTAATTTTAATTTAAAAATATTTCATTTCTATTAATATCTAATTTAATATTACTATATATATTTTATAGCATTAATGAAAAGAAAACCAATATTCTTCAGTTCAATTAGAAATAGAAAATTTAATAAAAAGCTAATACGAGGGTTGAATTTTATGTTTCGGGATTATAGAACAAAAACAAAGATTAATCATCGAAAATCACTTTATTTTTTTTTCAAAAGATTCCCCATGAAGATTTATACACTTTTGCATGCGTTTGAACCAATTGTCGAAACACTTTTGCCACTCTGATTGAGGTATCTCCAAAACATGCATTCTGAATGCAGCAACCGCTTCTTCAGGTGTCGAAAAACGTCGACCTCTCAGGTTGTTTTTTGCATACGGGAATGAAAAGAAGTCATTCGGTGGCAAGTCAGGACTATACGGCGGATGACCCATCAAATCGATGTTTTGGTTGCTCGATGTGTGAGAGCTCGCATTGTCGTGGTGAAGAGTGATCCGTCTTCGGCGGTTGGTTTTCCTGATTTCTTGGCAGACAACTGGCAAACAAATGGTTGTGTACCACTCAGAATTCACTGTTCTGCGTTGTTTTAGTGGTACGGTTGCGACATGCCCGGTTTTTCCGAAAAAACAGGCGACCATTTGCTTGGAAGTGCTTCGGGCGCGAACAACTTTTGTTGGATTTGGCTCATCTTGAAACACCCATACAGTTGACTGCTGTTTACTTTCGGGCTCATGCTCGTAAATCCAGGATTCATCACCTGTCACGATGTCATAGACGTGTTTCGAAGCACAGCGTCCGTATTTTTGGAGCATTTCTTTCGACCAATCACACGAGCCTTTTTTTGAGCAATTGACAAATTGTATGGGATACAACGCGAACAAATTATTTTGGCAGTGAAATGTTTATGCAATATTGATTGTATGCTGGTCCCACTATTGAATTCACCATACCATCGATAAACAGTGGTCCTTGATGGAGCTTCATCGCCAAAAATTCAATTAAGTTCATCCATGCACTGTTGCTGAGTTAATCCACGTCGAAAGTTGTAAAAAATAATCGCACGAAAATTTTCACGATTTAATTCCATTTTTGGGCCGAGATGAATCTTTTAAGTTACTGTAAACAACACAAATAGCGCTCGTATGTCAAAACGTTCTGAGTACGCATAACCTCAAAAATGTCCAACTATATGATAGAGCTGTCAGTTGCCAGATTGCCACACTAGGGTTGCCAAATCCCGAAACATAAAATTCAACCCTCGTAACAAGAAAATTTAATTTAATAATGGGTACATCCTCCTTAATTGTAAATAACTTAAAAAATTCTGTAGATTGGTATGATTCTGTAGATTCTTTCGATGCCTGAACTTCAGAAATGCTTTTTCTAATATTCTTTTATATGATGCTCCGACCATTTTCTGTTTCAAATCGATGGTATGTATCACAGTAAGAAATAATATCTCGTTCGGAAAATTTCCTACATTTGGCTTGGTGTGATATGAACGTTGGATGTTGGAAAGAATTGCTTTAATAATACCAGATAGAGGCAATGCTTCAAACCAACCAATAAGAAAACAACCACGGCATTTAGTTTTGAGTGTTAAAATTATTATATTAAATACAACACAAATGTATACTAACAGTAAAAGATAACAAAAAAGTACAAAATACGTTTAAGTTTCACGGTTCTCAACCAAAACGATATGACAAATGTAAGTCAACAGTTATTATAACTCTACCTGGTGTAAGCCGACCAGCACCTATCACACCGACCTCAACACGAAGAGTTGTGAAAAGAAACTTCGGATGAGACAAATGAAAAGACTGAGCTTCACCAAAAGAAGGTTATGTTGTCCATATGGTGGAATTTTAAGGGGGTAAGTAATTTTGAACTACTTCCCAAAAACCAAACCATAAATTTTGACGTCTATTGTCGGCAATTGACGAACATTGATGGGACACTGATGGGACGCTTGACTTCACACATCTTTGCAGAGGCGCCAAAATATATTGGAGATGCCACAGCTGGAAGTGATGTCACATCCACTTAATAGCCCTGATCTGGCACCTTCGGATTTTCATTTATGCCGGAGTCTCCAAAACCTTTTGAATGGAAAATCCTTCAATACTGAATAGGACCTACAAACCGAGTTGTTCGAGTACATTTGTGGGGCGGACCAGTCATTCTACGAATCTGGGATCAAAAAGTTGCTTGAACGATGGCAGAAGGCCATTGAACAAAATAGCACCTATATTATAGATTAAAATTAATTATTGGAGTAAAATAATTGAAAAAAAAAACGGAAATTACTT
The DNA here is from genome assembly GCA_963931995.1 of Phaonia tiefii. Classification (NCBI taxonomy): domain Eukaryota; kingdom Metazoa; phylum Arthropoda; class Insecta; order Diptera; family Muscidae; genus Phaonia; species Phaonia tiefii. The sequence goes on from OZ008369.1 coordinate 34,399,246, forward strand.
TCTTGCCAACGCAATATATATGTGCCTCGATTGATTTAAAGGAAATTCGTGTTATCTCACATTTTTGGATTCGAATTATTTGAACTACAATAATATGTATGTACTTGATATTGCTATAATAAATTCGATTACATATTATCATTACCTTCATTAGTAATAGATTCAATACAAGTACAATACTAAAGGTCTTATACTCGTAATGTATGAAAATCCTAATCAGACGTATCACTCAGTAGATAATTTCAACTATTCGTTGTAGTGATTGGGTAACATTTTATTATTGTTTGTATCATGTACACGTGTATTCGAGATGGGAACATGACTATGTTTAGACACACGATTGTACGAAGGCCGGCCACGCACCCTCACGTGAGCAAATATTGATCTTACTCACATTCACGTGTGGTTCATGTAAATAATTCTCACAGTAGTACCAGTGTTGGAATTTTTTTATTTTGGATTGGAATGCAATTTGCATTACTTTATCTAATGCAAATACAAAAGAATTACCATGGTTATAAAATATTGAATTTGCTTTTGCTCAGACAATGCAAATCGTCCCCTGAAATGCCCAAAGGCGTACCCTCTAAAAATAAAAACTGTTTTTTGATTGAATATAATACTTAATTCTAAAATATATATGTGCAATATAGTAGACTTCCAAGTTCCTAAGGTAAGCTGTGGATTGAACGCGTTTCAAAATGAAATACTTTGGATTTTATAAGGTTTTTTGCTTCTCCTCTAAAATTTTGAAAATGAGGGTTACGTCTTTGGGCATATTAGGTGACGTAATGCAATTGTTATGAAATATGGAAATACTTTTGATATTTAAAATTTGTTTTACTTCTGGCAATTCTGTTTTTAAATGTAGAGGCTTGTGACTTCGATTGGTGTTGCCTCGTAGTACCATAGATTAATACTTATAGTAGATCTACTAGTTCTCCCACCAAATTTATGACACTTGGCCTGGTATGATATTTACGTTTGATGTTGAAAAGAACTGCTTTACTAATACCAGATAGAGGCAATCGTTCAAAACAACGAACAAAATAACAACAACGGCATTTCGTTTTGTGTGTTAAAATTATTGTGTTAAATACAACACAAATGTATGCTAACAATAACAGTCAATAAAAAAGTTTAAAACACATTTAAATTCCACAGTTTTTCACCAAAATGGTAAGGAAAATTAAAGCAAGAAGTTATTGTAATTCCACCTGGTGTATATCACTTTTCGTCAAACATCTCTCTATCACACCGACCGCATCACGAAGAGTGTGAAAGGAAACGTCAGATGAGCCAAATATTCTCTCTAGTCTGAGATTACTCTATGCGTAGTACCATAGACAAATACATACATATATACATTTATTCTCTCAATAAATTAAATGTCATACGTACGATGGAAAGTAAACATTGGATGGTGGAAATCATGGGTTCAATAATACCAGATAGAAGCCATAGTAAACAACGTCCAGCAAAGCAACAACAACCAAAATTTCGTGTTTTTGTGGCAAACTAGTTGTGTTAAATACAATACAAATGCATACCAACAATAAAAGTCAACAACCAAAGTGCAAAATACATTTAAATTTTTCAGTTCTACACCAAAGCGACATGAAAGTTAAGTGAACATATTTTGTAACTCCACCTAAAATATATAAATGGTTTCCCATTACATCCCATGAAGGGACCGGGGAGAACTTCTCACAATCACTGAGCTGTGCGCTTTCCAGTTTTCACTCACTGATTGGGACCTACAGTTTTACACCGATTCCGAACGGTATTTTGAGAAGCTTTTTCATGGCTATATACTCGATAGTGTCGCTGTCACTAAGCGAGGTGACCGTCGTCGAAAGAAATTTTAAGGTGGTTGGAGCAGGGATCGAACCCAGGATCTCCTGTACAAGAGGCGCGCACACTACCCATTGCACCACCGACGGTCTCCACCTGGTGTAAGTTAATTTTAAATTAAATTTCTCTCATTTTCACAAACCTACGACGAAGAGTGTGAAATGCAACGCCAGATGAGAGAATAAATGTATCTAAGTATGTATTTGTCTATGCGTAGTCATAGACTAATGCTTATAGTAGACCAGATGAGCCAAATATTCTCAGATGAGCCAAATATTCTCTCTAGTATGAGATTACTCTATGTGCGTAGTACTTTCAAATTCATAAACAGGTACATATAAACATAGAGTAGTGATTTGTTTCAGTAAATTTACAAAGTGTGGTATGGTTGCATATGGCCGTTGGATGTTGGAAAGTATTGCTTTAATTATACCAGAGAGAGACAATGAATCAAACCAACCAACAAGAAAACAGCAATGGCATTTCGTTTTGTGCGTTACATTTTTTATGTAAATACAACACAAATAAATACTAACAATAAAATATAACAAAACAAAATTAAAAATACGTTTAAATTTCAGTTTTTCCACGTGGTGTAAGTCAATTTACGTCAAATAACTCTTTATCGCACCACAAATACTGTGAAATGAAATGTCACATGAGAAGAATGACCATGTATTAAAAAAAAATTAAATTCCAAAACAATGTTTCTCAAAGTTTAAATAACACATTGAAATAAATCCAAGTTTCTTTAAAACAAAATTAACGAAACGCCGTTGATGTTGTCTTCTTGGATGTTTTGTGATCAATGAATTACACATACATCGAGGTGGCCTATGGAGGTGGCACAATTTCTCCTGCTCTCCACCGCCATCTCCAGTGACACTGATAATTTAGCCTTTTTATATCTTCCAGGGAAGAACGAGTGGAAATAGACAATCTGTTACAACAATAACCACCATCAAACGTTTAAACGTTAAAATTATTTCCCATTACATCCCATGAAGGGATCGGGGAGAGCTTCTCACAAACAAACAGTGAGCTTTCTAGTTTTACACTCACTTAATGGGACCTACAGTTTTTTACTGGTTCCGAACAGTATTTTGAGAAGCTTTTCATGGCTAAGTACTTGATATTGTCGCCATCACTAAGCGACGTGACCGTCGTGGAAAGAAACCTAAGGTGGTTAGAGCGGGATCGAACCCAAGTTCTCATGTACAAGAGCCGCGCACATTAACCAGTGCACCACCGACAGCCACAACCATACCTAGTACAATTGGTGATCAGCAGTCTGTTAGGAGACATGGGACTGTCCGGGGAGGTGAAAAGTTTCTGATAGCCATTCACTTGGGAGTGGCCAGAAATGATTCCTTCATTGGGCAATGGCTTTTCGGAAACCTCCGTTAGCTAGCTAGAGTGAGAAGGCGAAACAAATGAGCAGTAAATCAGGTTAATAGGTGACTGATGTGACTGAAGCTCATCAAACAATCGGGAATATTCAAATATCCTGGCAGTAGGTAAAATGCAAAACCCGGTGGACTGGGTATGCCTCCCGCCACCGTTCATAATGGCAGTGAATACACAGAAACGAAAAAGAAAACATAAACAATCCCTATTTGTTGACGACCCCCCGCAAACGTTATAAGGACCACGATTTACGGATATGCACTTGGAATGTAAGAACTCTACATAGATCCGGTGCAATTATCCAATTGGCAGATGTCCTCGAAAGTTATAAGGCTGACATTAGCGCTATCCAGGAAATTCGATGGACAGGACATGGCTGCACAAGAAAAAGAAACTGCGATATATACTACAGTTGCCATGAAAAAAAAACATGAATTTGGTTGCGGATTTGTAGTTCGCAAAAGACTGCGACATCTAGTCTCTAGGTTCAATCCTGTGAGTGAACGAATAGCCACAATCCGCATACAAGCGAAATATTTTTATATTTCCCTAATTTGTGCGCATGCCCCGACAGAAGAGAAAGATGATGATGCCAAAGACATATTCTATGAGCTCCTAGAGGAAACGTATGACCGCTGCCCTGACCATGACATTAAGATTGTACTAGGAGATTTTAATGCCAAAGTAGGAAGGGAGAATGTGTTTAATCCAACTATTGGCTACTTCAGTCTACATGCTGACAGTTCCGACAACGGTATGAGACTGATTGACTTTGCCGTGGCAAAAAACATGGTCATTAGTGGTACAAGATTCCAGCATAAAGACATCCACAAGGCTACTTGGGTATCCCCAGATCAAAGAACTAAGAACCAAATTGATCACGTGGTAATTGATGGAAGGCACTCATCTAGTATAATGGAAGTACGTGTGATCAGAGGAGCTAACATCGATTCTGATCACTACCTGGTAGCAGCAAAGGTTCGCACAAGATTAAGTACAGCGAAAATCATTCGAAACCAGACGCAGAGGAAGCTGGACATCGGAAAGCTGCAATTACCTGAGGTATCCACAGCCTACTCAAGGAAGCTCTCGCAACTTTTGGCACAGAACCCACCCCCACCCGATGACGATCCTAAAGCGCAGTGGAAACCCATTTCCGACTATATAAAAACTGCCGCAACAACCGTACTTGCTTTCGAAAAACCGCTTCGCAATAAACTATGGTACGGTAAAGAGTGTCGCATTGCCAATGGTGAAGAGAACGCTGCACGTATGGCAATGCTTCAGTCAATTGCAACGAGAGCTGCAACTGAGCGGTATAGGGAGAAAAGAAAGGAGGTAAACCGTATATTTAGGCGTAAGAAACGGCAGTGGAGAAAGCGGGAAAGTGATAAAACTGAGACATACAAAAGGAAGAACGAAGCCCGAAAATTGTACCAAAAATTCAAAAAACGGAACTAATGGACGTGGTTCAGGGCCCCCCCTTCTGTAAAGATAAGGGCGGAAATTTCATAGCAGATGTTCACAGCACGTTGGGAATATGGAGAGAACTCTTCTCTGCGCTATTGGTACCTCAGATATCCAATGACGAAACAATCGATCTAAATTTGGACGAAGACGTCGATTGCCCCCTCGTAACCAAGACGAGGTCAGAACAGCTATTGTCCGGCTTAAGAACAATAAAGCCGCAGGAGCAGATGGATTACCGGCGGAGCTGATTAAGGCTGGCGACGATGAGCTGATAAGGTGCATGCATCAGCTCATTAGCAAAATTTGATTAGATAAATGCATGCTATGTCCCATATTTAAAAAAGGTAACCCGAGTCTCTGTGCCAACTACCGTGGAATAAGCCTTTTATCCATAGCATACAAGGTTCTATCAAGTATAGACTAAAACCAATTATCGCTGACCTTATTGGACCATACCAGTGTGACTTTAGGCCTGGAAAATCGACAACTGGCCAGATTTTCATGCTACGCCAAATCCTATGGAAGCCCCACGAAAAACAAATCGACACCTATCACCTATTTCTCGATTATAAAGCGGCCTTCGATAGACTGATACGGGAGAAACTCTACGAAGCAATGTCTGAGCTTGGAATTCCTGCAAAACTCATACGTCTTTGCAGGATGACCTTGACGAACACCAAATCCGCAGTGAAAGTTGGTAAGGATCTTACCGAACCTTTCGAAACCAAGAGAGGCCTCAGGCAAGGCGACACCCTATCGTGCGATCTCTTTAACATCTTAATGGAGTTCATAATGAGAAAAGCTGCAGTCAATCGCCCTTATTCCCGTTGTTGGGAATGTTGATGTACCTCGGATCTGCGTAAACAAAAACAACATCGTCAGCCTTGAGATCAAGCGGAGAATTGTGCTTGCGAATAGATGTTATTTAGGGCTAAGCAAGCACTTTAGAGATAAAGCCCTCTCTCGAATGACGAAAATCCAGCTATACCAGACTCTTATACAACCTGTCTTGCTTTATGGCGCAGAATCGTGGGTCTTATCGGAAGCAGATGAAACATCTGTGGGAGTCTTCAAGAGAAAAATACTCCGGAAGATTTATGGCCCTATAGTGCACAACATCGAGTATCGGCGACCATGAGCTTTATCCCTACATCGACATACATAGTTAAGCGGATCAAAATAACGCGATTGCGCTGGCTAGGCCATGTCAGTAGATTGGATGAAGACGAACCAGCACGAAGGGTTTTCGAAACCGAACTTGAAGGAAGGCGAAAAATAGGAAGACCAAGACTGCGCTAAAGGGATCAAGTTGACGAATCCCTGGGTACACTTGGTATTACCAACTGGAGAGATAAAGCAAAAGATCGAACTGGCTGGCGAAATATGTTATCTTCGTTTTGTAAGGTCCCTGACCCCCCAGGGTTGTACGAGGCCGGATAAGTAATTAAGTAAGTCTTTTAGGATCGTGAGTAATTGTAACGGTTTTAAGAACAATATTGCTGAGATTCCAGCTATAGGCATACTCATAAGATCCTTATATCCGTCGTCCAGGAGACTAAGCTCACCAGTGAGTGTATACTTTCATCTCATGGGAACTATGTCATCATTCGGAGAGACATGGAAAAAAATCGCGGTGCCGGACTCCCATTCAACATCGAGCGATGCGTGAGCATCACTCACAGACCCACCCTCCCAGACTCACAGACCCACCCACCCAGGGTGATAGTACAATTATACTTGGCGATTTCAATGCTCATCACGAGATGTGGTTCTCCCAGCTGGTCTCAGGCCAGCGTGGCATTAATATTGCAGATAAATGAGGACTTCTCTACAAGAATAACGGCTAATTGCTCAAGCTCCCCTGACATCTCCATCATCAGTGCGTCGCTACTAGCCAATGCCACCTCGCAAACCCATATAGTCTTGAACTCTTATCGGACAAACGCACGTTCGTCAACTACAACAAAGCCAACTGGCCTGGCGTTACGAGCGTTATTGATAAATCCCTTCGGCATTTGCAGCTACCCTCTTGCGCCAGACAGGGTGAAATGATTCTTAGTGATACCATTTTGGTGTAAACGCTGCAAAGTGTTTTATCCCCGTTGGTAGAATTCCTTATTGTACACCCAACTACCCATCTGATACTGTGCGTCCAGCGGATCAGGGTGATTTCATACGTGCCAGCACCCCGCCCGATGAACGAATATTATGATAATGCTGAAGAAACTCGAACCAATAGCGATTCGGTATCTCGCACATATGCTCACCCTACGGTATGACAACTGGTCATACCAGACGTGTGGAAAACTGCTCGAGTTATCCCACTCCTAAAACGTTATAAATCTGCTAACCAGGGAGAGTCTTACCGCCGCATTCCCCTCTTATCACCTGTAGCAAAGGTTTTGGAGTCCCTACTCTTGCCGACCCTGAAAGACCATTTTCAGCTCGCCAATCATCATAAATGGCTTCTGGTAAGCGTATAGCATTTCGACGGCTTTAAATGAGATAACTAACCACATCACCAATGGTTTTAATCAGAGCAGACAAGCTGAACGCACAGTGGTCGCAGCTTTAGACCTGTCTAAAGCTTTCGACACTGTTGATCACTCGATCCTGCTCCAGTACATCTTGAACTCGTCCATCCCAAACGTTACCAAGGGTTGGCTTGGTAACTATCTCAATGGGAGACAAGCATTTGTAGAGTTCAGGGGTCAGAATACCCACTATCGCAGATAAAAGTGGAGTGTCACAAGGAGGAGTACTGTCGCCTATAGTCTTCAACATTTATCTTGCGAATCTTCCTGCACCCTCCTCACGGAATTAGTATTGTGTCGTACGACGATAATTGTACTATCATCTCCTCGGGCGTAAACGTAGACGACATAAGCGCTAGAATTAACCGTTATCTCCGTCGAAGTCTTCTGTGACCCTTTTAACTTCTTGCAGCAAAGAAGTAAGGAGAGCTCGACATCTCTGTTAATGGGTGGTCTAAACCCACAGTCCGTAACCCCATAATGTTCGGTGCTATTTTCGAAAATCTCCTTACTTTCTCGAAGCATGTGGATCACATTAGGAGAAAAGTTCACACCCGTAACAAGTTCCTAAAGGCCCTTGCAGGGACAACTTGGGGCAAGGAGAAGGAGACAATTGTAGTGACTTCTAAAGCTATAAGTCGCTCGGTCTTCAACTATGTCGCCCCGGTTTGGTCCTCTTTCCTAACTGATACTCAATGGAAAGGTCTGCAGAGGATCAAAAAAAGTGCGCTTCGAATCGCAGCCGTATGCACACAAATGACGAACGTGGATCATTTACATGAGGAGACCAAGATGCTGTCAGTGCAACAACATAATGTGTTGTTGACGAGACAGTCTATTTTGGCAAGTCATCTGCCAAGTCAGCCAACCATCACATTCTGATGCAGAATACATCTCCTCGTCACATGCGGAAGGACATCCAAGACGTCAGTCCATTTGACGTCAACAGATTATCGATAGCAGTACCCTACAAAAGCCTCATGATCCTATTCACATTTTCAACTGTCCTTGGAGGTGGCACAATTTCTCCAGCCGAAGATTGTACGTATTACTCTATGGCGAGAGTTAGGCCCCAGCTATAACGACCACATGTAATTACTTGGACTAAAAATTACTTTAGTTTAAGAACCAACAATTTTGATTAAGAGCTACAGGGTGCGGCTAAAGTTACTATATGATGTAAAACAATTGTAACTTCTTTGCTTGCGAGTATTTAACTTTTTCTTTTTTCCTATTTCAGAAATTAAACTTGGGAGAATATTTAAAAATGGAACGCTATACAATTGTGCAAAGAACTAAGATTGTTTTTCTATTCATTGAAAATCATCGTTCGATAATTAATACTCAACGTGCATACAGAAGATTTTATGGTGTAAGAACTGCTCCAACGGGTCCAACCATTCGTTCGTTGGTGAATAATTTTGCTGAATATGGGACTGTCGGAGATTCAAGACGTACGGGGCAGACCTCGAACTGGCAGATCGGCCGAAAATATTGCTGCACTCAACAAAGTTATGGAAAATGCCATAAAAAGAGCACATTTTTGCGTTAGAGAAAACGGTTCTCATTTAACTGATATTATTTTTCATAATTAATGTAAAAAAATAACATAAAATAAACTTTCTTTTTATCATAATTTTTTTTGTTTTTTTCATTCCATTCAATAGTTATTTAAAAAACAAATCATATAGTTACTTTAGTCGCACCCTGTATAATTGAAATTAGTTTGAAATGGGATTTCAAAAACGTTCAATATGGAAGCGGATTCGACAAACAAATTTACCACAGACTTGTCATTCATGAGCATGAACATCAGCAATCGTTGATGTTTATTGTCGGTTTACCGCCAATGCACATAGGTCTGGCGAGCTACATTTTTTGGCCAAAACTAAAAATCGTGCACATAACAACACAATGAAGTTAAACACACAATTATTAGCAATAAAAATTAAATTTATTGAGTTTTAGAAAAGGAAATTGTTTTTTAACCCATATAGAACCGAAGGTACATATTAGTCCCCTTATGTTTTACTATATTTAAGTATTATTACACCGTGAGGCAGTAAATATTAGACCCGAAAAGCAACATACATATATGAAACTGAAGTCTGAATAAAAAAACGTGCGTTCACAGTTCATCATTCATGAAATACCTGTTTATATTAACCATATTAAATTTAAACTGAAGTACATTTCTAATTTCATTTAATTTACTTTTTAAATTTAAGTATTATAAGAAATCAGTCAGTTCATTTTCTAAAATTAAATTATCTTCTTCATTTTGTTCTTCAGGTTCATCTGTATTTTCTTCGCTATCCGTAGTTTCAGGAAGATCCTCAAAAGTTTCAGGAAGATCCTCGCAGCTTAATAAAGCAATAACTTCAGGTGGTAGTGTTAAGCGCTTTCTTTGATTTACGCGTGTATTTATTCGAAGAGACGATATTAAAGGGTCTGAGGTATCCAAAGCTCTATTAAATACATCAAAGAGATTGTCTCTGCGGCTAGTTCTGCGGGCGTGATCTAATCTGTCGCTCTTGTATACCTTGTTTCTAGATTCAGCTGCATCTTCTCCAAAACAACCCACTGGAAGCAATGTGTTTAACATTATGTCTTTACAATGAATAAGGACCTTATGAACAGTTGGGGTCATGGGACACCAGTAGTATATATTTTGAATACGTTGCGCGGTTTCAAAACAATAGGTCTCAAACTTGTCTAATTGAAGGGGAAATTGACATTGTAAGCAAATTAAAATTATTTTTAAACGAAAAATCACTTCAATGTCAAGTCCAGTTATTTCAGAAAAATTTTCATATTCTGAGAACGCACGTCGGGAGGTGTTGCCGTCGTTTGTTGATCCAAACCCTCCCACTTTCGGCATATCAACACGGAGTCCAAGCATTGACCAAAAATCGTCTTGAATGCGTTTTTTTCTTGCTTTTACATTCTCCTTATCGCCAATGTCACATATTCTCCACTTTTTAACATCGCTTTTGTACGCCAGGTGTAGTAAATATTCAAAAAATCTAATTTGACAGTGTAAGGGACTTATACCATATTTCAAATTCATTTCTTTTGGTTTGAATCTTTCGCATTTGTAGTCTTTAATATTAATAAAATCCGTAGGCGACGCTCCGCAAATGGGACAAGACTGTGTTGATTTTGTCTCTGTCAGGATATTTAAAACTTTTCCATCAATAACAGTTAAATTCATATTAAATGATATTTCCACTGCTTTGAATTCTTCAATTTGTATTGTGAGGCTTTCCAGCTCTTCAATCTGTTTCCTTAATTCAGCACCTTCTTTTAAGACTACTTCTTTCGTTTCCTTTACGAATTCCAGTTTCAATGGTCTACAAAACCTGGTAGATTGGGGGGTTCTATTGCACCAGATCACTCTTCCTGAACCATCTATAAGTCTCAAGGGAATTACCGTGGTTGCCAATAGAGAGGAATCTGCGTAACAGGATGTATTTGGCTTTTGAAATAGTTGATTAAATTGGGCTTGGCCGGTGCTGCTATCAAACCCATAGCTTAAAATTAACTCTGCTGATATGTAGTTGCTTTTGCTTCTATTCATTATTGATGATACTACTTCTCTCTGCATTTCAATAATTCTTTTTGCAGTGTGTATTAAAAGCTGTTGTAGTGGAACTTTGGCAACGGTTTCACTTACACAGACTTCATTTGGTCTACAACTATTTTTTGCTGCCAATAGTCTCATATAGGATGGAAATATGTCAGACTTTCTTTGTGTACTTTCCAGCCTTATGTTGCAATATTGCCTCTTTGTGAAATTATTTTCTAGAAAGAATGCTAGCGCCTCCTCATCTGACAGAGCAATTGGACGATTATCATTTTCCGAACACAATTTTCGTAGCTTAGATGGTCTTGCCGGACTTGCCATAGTTTTTTTGAGAATGACGACTAAATCTTTCTTACCTTCTTTTCGAGCCGACATTAGTGATGCTTGCATTAGTATTTCAGTCTCATTTGCTGTGGACTTTGATAGTTTAGCTGCCTCCCTTCTTTTACTGCGATCAGACATTTCCGAAAATTGCATTCGAGGCCGTCCGCAGGTTGATGAAGGCGTAGCTGCTGAGATTTCTTCCTCCAACGAAAAAGTATCTTCACCAATTAAGCTACTTGCTACGGGGGCTTTAAATATTATTTCCTTTTGAAGCCAGTTATTATTTTGTGAATGAAAAACGTCAATTGATCTAAACGCTTTCTGCCATTTTGCATCCAGTCTAGAGGCATAAACTCTAATTTTGTCTTTCAAATACTTCTCATAATCAATAGAAATATTCGATTCTCCGATCTTTTCACGAATATAATTGAAAAGAACTTCGCCTTTTTTTATATTTCCAGGTCTACTTCGCCAAACTCGTAAAAGGTCGGAATTTTTAAAGATAAAGTTGCCTGAAAAACAAACAGATTTATCAATATTTTGCAGCATTTTGCACAATATCATTGCTGCGTCGAAAGCACCACAACTCACTGTAACTTTGTGCGTTGTTGGTTTATTGAACTCCATTGAACGTTTTTAGTTATACTCTATAGATTGTTTGTTTAGAAGCAAAAATCTAAAATTTTGAGGTTATGGAGTTTTTTAATATTTTTTCTTATTACCACATTTTTTTTTAAATGTTTCACTGCTGAAAATTTAAGTACTTACCATCGTTATTAACATCCATAATTAATTGATTAAAAATTTGTTTTTATTTGTTTTTAACTTTTGATTGAAAAACACTAAAAAATCACTCCACGTGTCTAAGTTTTCTACTGCACTAAAAATCATTGAACTTCCTCGCTTCACAGCATAACGGTTGATTGAAGTTTGCAATAACAAAATATTGTTTGTGTTTTTTTGAAGTGTTTGCGACAATATTACAACAACAAATATCGAAATAAAAGTTTAGAGTTTTGGCCAAAAAATTTAGCTCGTCAGACCTATGTGCAATGTAAGAATGTAATCGATGTTGTTCTCATCACTATCATGTTCACAAAATTTTTTGGTAAAATTTTTTCAAATTGATCAGTCAGACAAAAAGTTATTGACCAAGCTCATGCTCATGAATGACAAGTCTGTGGTTCGCTTTAGGGATCAAGTCGTATTAATTGAATAAATATAAAAAATATTGTGATAGTTTCGGAAAATGTGGAATTTGTGATGCCGTATTGAAGACATTCATTCATTGGTTAAAATCTCCTCTGAAGGTAAAAAATTTATTATTTTTGCGATTGGACGCACCGTTTCCGAGTTATATTCACTTTTTTAGTGATTTTCTCATAAGTACATATTTTGACGATTTTTAAAAAAAAATTCTTCCTTACGAATTGGACCACTTTATGATAAGCCTTTAGAAACGTTCAAAAAATGGTTATTTTTTCGTTTGGAGCTTTCGAGATATAGAAATTTTTTCATATTTTCGATCAAAAATGGGAATTGGTTACCCTGGGTAACCCATTACCCATCGTAGTGGGTAACTACCGTGGCGGGTAATTCCCCATTGTCGTGGGTAACTACCCAGCCACCGTTTCTGAGTTATAACCACTTTTTTAATTTAGTGATTTTTTTATTTTGGCGATTTTTAAAAAATATTCTCCCATACGAATTGGACCACTTTATGAAAACCCCTTAGAAATCCTTAAAAATTGGTTATTTTTTCGATTGGACGCTCCGTTTCCGAGATATAAAAAATTGTTTGCACATTTTTGATCAAAAATGGGGATGGGTTACACTGGGTAATTACCCATTGTCGTGGGTAATGTGGCGGCGCCATAACGCCGTTAAAGTCGCACACTTCAACTGTCATCTAACATAAGATGACAGCGACCCGACATGCTCACCACACCCTCATTAATTACACCATGAGGAATTGTGAAATTCATGGTTGTCAGCCGTGTTTATTTACATACACCAACGGCTAAATTCCAGTGAATACATAGGCAAAAGATCCACTAGCTACCAACACTGGCATAATATTGCAATTTTGGAGGCGTCATCGTGTCACGCCATTTTTTAAATCAAATCATTCGATAATATCTGCAAACCCGCCAACACCGTGCCAGCTAACTAGGAAGTTTTGTGATTAGCCCGTACGCAGCCAAGGGAGCAACAAAATAAGAAAAAAGGAAACCACCCTGGAATCGAGCCCGTCCACACTTTGGTGAGTATGCAGTTTAGGTGTTGACGGTATCTGATAACATTCGTTTTCCTGCCAACAGCTCATTATTCTGTGTGTGTATAGCCGCATGTGACGGCACCATCGTTCCGAGTAGTCAGACGCAGCCCTCGGATAAGCAACCGGCACCACTTCGTGCCTTGGTAACCCCTCGAGTGCCGCAACTCCCGCCGAGAGCCCCCCTAGGTTTGCTTCCACTCTCGAGGGCAGGCATTTTGGCCTGTACCTCGCCATCACAGCCGGTAGTGGAGCACCAGCGGGCGCTCAACGCCCTGGCCGCCGAGTAGGCGCTATATTATAAGCAATATTGTTTGCGCCAGCAAAAACCGCGCCATACCATCTGCGCCATTAAGTCTGCGCCATATTATTTGCGCCATCAAAAATATTTTTCTTTTTAAATTTATTTGGTGCTTTTATTTATATATTTAAACCCATGCGAATTGCCTCTGGGTATATAATCTCGTGCGCGATAAACTAGGTCGGCCTAGTAGTGTTCGTTTTTTTTATAGACCATCGGGGTCTAAATAAGTTAGGCGTCGCGGCATCAGTGCTCGGGCACCATAGTCGTTACGGTTTCAACCTTCGGGAATTTTCGCGTTCGGTGAAATCCTGGACAGTGTCACTAGGGCATATGCCAGTGTTAGTTGAGATACCCATTCGGTTTTAAGGTGTCGCTCTACCTTATGTTTAGAGTAATTTTGCATGTTTTTTTTATTTTTTTTTTTAATCATCATTGTTAAAGTAATTTGTTAGCATTTTAAGAAAAATTTTAGGATAAAATGGTTAGGTCATTTAGCCTTTTGGGGCTTATTGTTTTGCTTCGTGGAGATTTTTTGTAACCACTGAAGGAGCGCTTTGCCCTTGTGGCACCCCTTTGCTTTCAGTTTTTGTATTAAGCTAGTTAATTTAGATACTAATTATGAATAAATTGTTTTTGAAATTTGATTTCTGGTGCGTTTTAGATATGGCTAATTAAGCCAAAGGTTATGGTAAGATAGAGGGTATGTTAGGGTAATTGGTGAGTGACACATTTTGTTTTTGGGACACTGCAGACGCAGCAGTGTCATGGGGAAGCCTGTAGGTGCTTCCAAGGGAGGGTCCAAGCTGCCATCAACACCAGTCAGCTATACTTACGCGTTTTGGGAGTAGTCCCTTAAAACTTCTCTAGAACAGAACTATCTGTTCGCTTTTACTTCCTTTCACACTCTTCGTGATGCGGTCGGTGTGATAGAGAGATGTTTGACGAAAAGTGATATACACCAGGTGGAATTACAATAACTTCTTGCTTTAATTTTTCTTACCATTTTGGTGAAAAACTGTGGAATTTAAATGTGTTTTAAACTTTTTTATTGACTGTTATTGTTAGCATACATTTGTGTTGTATTTAACACAATAATTTTAACACACAAAACGAAATGCCGTTGTTGTTATTTTGTTCGTTGTTTTGAACGATTGCCTCTATCTGGTATTAGTAAAGCAATTCTTTTCAACATCAAACGTAAATATCATACCAGGCCAAATGTCATAAATTTGGTGGGAGAACTAGTAGATCTACTATAAGTATTAATCTATGGGGCTGACGCTACTACCTTGTATTTGAACCTTGGCCAAAGTTAAAGGAAAGATAAAAATGAGAGAGCGCGAGGGAGACAAACAAGATAAAAATACTTGTGTTTGGAAATTGGTACAGGTCGGTCTCTTTTAATATTTTGTTTGAAACGGTAGATAAATATTGGGTCGTCAGAAGTGTTTCGAACGTGATAAATACTTATATTTCCTATGATGAAAGTAGAAAAATGTCGAAGTGTTTGCTGTGTAAAAAGGAGCTTAAGTGGAAAATTCAAGCAAAATAAAACGACATTATTAACTTATTCATAGTAAAAAAAATAGCTGATAATGAAGAAAATGTGCAATTCTACATCGTCAATTATATCATTTTATGAGTAAACTCATGAGTGAGAATTAATTTCCAATGAGTAGTTATAATTCTCTCATGAGTGCTCGGTATATAAATCTCGTGAGTGAGAAAAAAAATTGTTCTCTTCATATTTAAAATTATTTTTACGAGAAATAAATTATTATATTGAGAAAAAATAATACTATTTATCTTTAAAGAGAAAAATTATTTTTCTCATTAGGTATTTTTTCATTTCAAGAGAATAAACAACGAGTACTCTCCGTACTATGGTTTTTATTGAAAATTGAATATTTTTATTGGTGTTTCAATCTCAAAATTTCACAGCTGTATTTATATTAAAAAATATTAAAATCTGACCAATACTGCTATGTTTTAAGAATAATAATGACTCTTTTTACGGTCAAACAAAACAAAACAAGAAAATGTTATTTTGTATTATTATTTACAAGAATTTGAACATTATGTTTTTTTTTTGCTTTATTGACTTGTAATTTGAAGCCTAGTTGCCAATTAGAGATAAATTACAATATTGTTCAAAAAATAGTTAAACAAAATTAAATTAGATGGATAAACTACTACAATGATGGATAAACTACTACACTTTATGAAAAACCCTTAGAAATCCTCAAAAACCCTTAGAAATCCTCCTCTATCCGCTCTGTTTCCGAGATATAGATTTTATTTCCATATTTTCGATCAAAAATGTTGAAGGGTTACCCGTCGTGGATAACTATCCATTATTTTCCAAATACCTGTGGGTAATGGGTAAACGATCGCTACCCATTCCCCACAGCAATAATAATGGGTTACCCAGGGTAACCAATTACCCACGAAATGCGAACCCTGGCAATTTCTCTTCATGTCTTGGAAAATAACCGTTAGTTTCGTGCGAGAATAAAAACAATATTGAAAGAAAGTTGCTTAGGTTTTGCGCAACAAAAATTTAAGTACAGTGTATCACAAAAGTAAGTATATAGCTGTAAACCCTATACATTTTGTTAAAAAAATGTCTATATATTATTTAAAACACAACAAAATATTTTTATTCTATAAAAACAACCGAACGTAGTATTCAATATTAATTTTAAAAAAAGTGGGATTCGTGTACGTATTTAATTGATGGATAAAGCTCAAAAGGAACGAAATTAACATCACAAAAGTTAGTATGCAGCAGAGGAGGAAATGAATCATTCTTTTTTGATTTTAATTCATTTCGATTTTATTTATTTATTTATTTTATTTATTTATTTAACGTTCTCACATACAACAAGATACATAGATCTTATAATTATAGTATGTGATTTACATTGGTACATCATAACATAGAAGATACATATAAACATTGAATTTGAAAATTAATATGAATTAAAAAAAAAAAAAAAAGCTTTTAAATTACATTAATGACATTTTCAACAGACATATAAGTACATATTAGCAAAGTACATATTGTATAATAAATATTAATATTTTCAAAAATGATTAAAAAGAGCGCGTTTAAAAGATATTGCGTTGCCTAAAATTTGTATCGAAGAAGGGAGCGAGTTCCAAAGACGCACCGCGTTAACGACGAAGTGTCTTTCTGATATTAAGCGCCGATGTCTGATGGGTACGAGAAGTAGTCCCCTCGATCTTCCGAAACGCAGAATGTCAAATAGATAAGCCGGTTCCTTAGTGTATATAATATTGTGCAAAAATATTAATGTACGTATCTTAAGCAGAGATTCGAGAGTCACTCCATATAAACTTTTTGAAAAAGATGCACAGCTCTCATATCTGTTTAATCCAAAGACATATCTTAAAATTGCATTATAAGCAACATTAAGTCTCGACAAACTTTTTGCATCACAACTAGAAAAAAGTTCACAGCCATACAACAGTGAGGGCATCAAGTATGTTTTCGCAAGAAGTATGCGTATATCTTTAGGTGTATAAGATTGGGATACATAAAGCGTGCGAATCATTCCAAACACCTTCCCGGTAACTATGGCAATATGATTATTCCATGTAAGTGTTTCGTTCAGTGTAATGCCAAGGTTCTTTACTGATGTGACGAGCTCGATCTGCTGGTTACCAATAAGGACTGAAGGTTTTGTAATAATTATTTTAGATTTGTTAGAGATTATCATGCACTTTGATTTTTTCGGATTCAAGTGAAGTTTATTAGACCAAGCCCAATCCCAAACTCTTTGCAGATCACCATTTACTTTTGATACTCCTTCAAATATGGAGGGTATTGATGACTTAAGGTATAATTGCACATCATCAGCATACATGTGTATATTACAATCCTGGAGTTGATTTGGAAGATCGTTAATATACATCGAGAATAAGAGTGGGCCCAATACAGAGCCCTGTGGAACGCCACTTTTAGTCTCCAAAGGTTTTGAAATAGAATTTCCAATTACAACAGACTGCATACGTTGAGATAAATAGGATGACAATAACTTGACAGCAGTGTTCGAAAATGAAAATTGCTGACGCAGTTTCAAGCATAGATGTTCATGGTCCACACAGTCGAACGCCTTCGAATGATCCAGTATAACAGGAAAGATATATGGTTGTTGTCCAAATTGGCTCTAATATTGTTTATTACATCAGTTAAAGCTGTAATACAACTGTGTTTAAGTCTGAAACCAGATTGTCTGTCTGTTAAGAGGTTGTGTTCATCTATGTAGTCTGATATCTGCTGGTGCATTATTTTTTCCAAGGCTTTTCAGAGAAATGGCAAGATGGAGATAGGCCGATAATCTTTGCAAGATTTAGACTTTGGTATTGGGATAACCTTAGCATATTTCCACGAGCTAGGATATTTGCTCGAGGTCAAGATAGTATTAAATATGTGCGATAGATATGGTAGCAGATTTGGTAGCAGAAGTTTATCACAACATATCAAGTCCTTCAGCATTCGATTGTATCGATGAACACATCTGGTAGGTTTACGCCATGAAATTCAAACTTAGAAATTTGCCATCTTGGTGCGGGTGATGGAGTCGATGATGGTAAGATTTGGGCATCAGATGTTACGGGCAGACAAATTTCTTGTTTTTGTAATTGAATTTTCATTACATTTAATTCATTTTGATAGTTGCGCTCAATGTGGGGTTCATCTGTCCTTTGGGACTTCAATTCATTCAATTGCGCTTTTATTGCCACAATTTCGCCCACGACTGTTTCAAGGTGTGTAACTCTTTCGGTTACATCGCCCATTTCTTCTCTTATTTCACAAAATCTCTTATCAATCTCATTTAAGAGTCGATTCTCACATTCCTTTATAAGACCCTTTACCGTCTGAGTGATGTTTTCCGTAATTCTACTTTCACCATTTGAAAGAAGAATATGTATTTGTGAGAAACGGTTATCAATACTCTCATTAAGTTTCAAGAATTTCTTGTCTAGCCACTGCCAAACGCGAGTGGCTGAGACAGAGTCGAATGTAAGTGACTCTAAGGCACTCAAATCACCATCTTCTGTATTAACAGCTTTAGCTGCGGTTTTCTTAAAGGCGTTATGGCGCGAATTCATTTTGGTTGTTGTTCTGTTTGTAAAAAATTGAGTGTAATGTTGTTGATATTGGGTTCTGTGGTTAAAATGACTTGTTGTTATTGTATGTTTTTCTTTTTGATTGCTTTGGACGTTGTGTGTTGTTTTTCTGCTGATCCACTTTGTGATACCAGTTCAAATGTTATATTTGTTATATTTTGTTTTAAAAGTTTAGGAAAAGTTTGAATTAATTCTTTTCACCAAAAAAAATAATTGAATGGAATTTGAATCAATTCAAATGAATTAGGCAAAAATTAGTTTTAGAATTAGAATTAGTTTCAGTTCAAATGAATTTGGAAAAAGAATTGCAATTCATTTTCAATTCAAATTTTAATTGGCAAAATGAATTGCAATTCATTTCTAATTTCAATTCATTTTTCTAATTCATTTGAATTAATTCAAAATCAATTCAATTCAATGAATTGCAATTCATTTTGCCAATTCAAATTTGAATTGAAAATTAATTGCAATTCTTTTTCCAAATTCATTTGAATTGAAATTGAATTGCAATTCATTTTTGCCTAATTCATTTGAATTGATTCAAATTCCATTCAATTCTTTTTTTTTGGTGAAAAGAATTAATTTAAAATTTTGCTAATTCAATGCATGAATGATTTGGAAATTAATTCAAAAAAGAATGATTCGTTTACAGCTCTGGTATGCAGTACGTATGATATTTTGATTTGTATTAAAGATGATGGTGATTCATATACCATATTTTAAGAAATCAATATTTAGTAGGGTATCCTCTATATTTTATAACTTCATGACGTCGTGATTGTATTAAATGTACCAACTGTGGGGTCACAGAACTACGAATTTTCAACAATTATTCCTCAGTAACATTTTTGAGATCATCTCTCCTTTTTATAAACCGTTTTCGTATTTGGCGATCAAGGTGATCCCAAAGGTATTCTATGAGATTGACATCTGCCGATTGAGGAGGAGTTTTAAGTTGTTTTGTGTGATACAACAGCTACTCCTTCACAATGAGAAACGTATGCTTCGGATCATTGTCATGTTCAAATATGAAAGTGTCCTAATTCTATGACGCCTTCTTGCAAATTTGTTTCCAGAATATTGAAGTATAAATACTTGTTCATAGTGACGGCGAGACTATCGAGTATTATTAAGCCATGAAAAAGCTTCTCAAAATACCGTTCGGAATCGGTGGAAAACTGTAGGTCCCAATCAGTGAGTATAAAACTAGAAAGCGCACAGCTCACTGGTTGTGAGAAGTTTCTCCCCAATTCCTCAATGGAATGTAATGGGAAACCATTTAAATACTTGTTCACAATTTCGTCAATAAATACAAGTGTTGCACCCCAGATGCCGCCGTGCATCCCCAAATTAATACCGAAACGCCACCGTGTTTTGCAGTACAGTCATGGTTTTTGACTCTATTTCGGAATTGGGTTTTCTCTAAACTTTATCACGGCCATCAGATCCATGAAGATTTATTTTGTTCTCACCAGAAATAATAAGAGTGTTCCAGAACGTTTTTGGGGTGGTTAATATACCCTTTTGTGAAATTTACTCTCTTTTGACGGATTATGTGAGTAATGAATCGCTTTTTTCTAATACTTCAGCCACGATATCCAGGTCTGTGCAACACACGGCGAATAGTTTCTGAATGGCACGATTTTCCAGCTTCTTTCTCAATTTCTGCTTGTATCTTTGGTGCACCTTTCTTTAGGTTTGCCGTAACTTTTCTTATAATAATCTTTTCTTCTTGGCTGTTAAACACTTTCGGATGCTCCGAACACGGCTTATTTTCCGTGAAGCCCTCAGACTTAAAATTTTCTGGTACTTTCTATAGAGTAGCACTACGTTTGTCTACAATGCCGGCAATTTTTCTTAGAGAATTATTGTCTTTATACAATTTTATTATCAGATCCTTCAAATTCTGAGACAGTTCTTTGTCACGTTGTGCCTAAGTAGCAAAAATTGATTTTATTTACTCAGACTTATTTTGTGGAGTTTATAGCTTGTACAGATTCGTTTGAATCCATAAAAAGAAAAACTTCCTTGGTTAAAGTCAATTACCGAATGGATAACCACTTGCCGCATACTTACTTTTGTGACCACTATATTGGAATTTTCTAAGAAATCTCGCCACAAATATTAACGGGATCATATTGAACGGTTGCAATTATTGCTTTTGTAATTACATATTGCTTTTTTTTGTAGTTTTACATATTCATTCTATTTTGTACACTGTCTTAGTAGTAGTTTTTACGCTTTGAGTTTTTCCTGCTTCTATGTTATACAATTTTTCCGAAAGCTAAATAAGAGATACTTACATATCTGTAGATGCATTTAGAATCAAATTTAGGTAACGTTGTAAGTGATGACAGTTTTTTATCTTTGATTTTAATTTATTATGTATTTCCCCCTTTTATGTGGAATAAGAAACTGTTATCTCATTACAACTTATTTTATTTGCGATTTTTTTCATTTATATAATTTAGCTAATCTTTTTAATCTCTATAGTAGTAGTATGATTTAAAACATTTTTGAATTTTTTTTTTATCATAAATTGAAGTTAGTATTTATGCTATTTATTTTAAATGCTTGTTATCTAAATGAAAGGATACTGCGGAAATTTGTAAATAGCAATCAAAAAATGAATACTGTTAAGGTGGAATCACACGATTGTTGCAAAACACCAATTTGGAACAATTTTTATTGTACTGAATTGGGGAACAATAAAAAAAATTGTCGCAACCAAATTTTGTAGTCACATGATTGCCTCACATTTCATAAATTTGATTGTCGCAAATTGGTGCAAAACGATTAGGTGGCAATAATTGGCGGCTTCCAGTCACACGATTGGTGTAGTTTACGGCAACTCTGAGAAACAGCTGTTGTTGTGCTGTGGTAAATTGCAAATTTTGTTTTGTTTATACGCGTACAATATATATAGATTTTAAAAACTTTAATTTACTGCAATAAAGATGATGTGTTTTCTCTAAAGAAAAAGAAAATTGCCGCAGTTTTAATTATCAATGTACTTACGAATAGAAATGCTGTTCCACGGTCACAAGAAAAAAATCTATTAAAAGAAAAAAAATTGGCAGGTATTGCCTTATTCGATTGCCGCTCTAGAACACAATAAATATTGGCGCATTTTTCACATTTATATTGGTGCATGGTTGCCTATCGTGCTTTCACACGATTGCCGCACCAGGGTTGCATTTGATTGGGACAATTAAGCACAATATTGTAGTGGGTATTTTAACAAAAAAGTTATAAAAAAAAACAAAATTGGTAATGCTGATTCAAGGTGTAGTTTTAAAGATTCTTGTTTTTTTTTATATATTTTGGCGTAGAATACGTCTTACCTTACGGTATAGGGAGTCATGTCAGATTGTTATTGTTGTAATCTTTATTTCATTGATTATGAGGAAACGGCGAGATAACTTTTTGACGTAGAATTCGTCTTACCTTACGGTATGAGGAGTCATGTCAGGTTTTTATTGTTGTAATCTTTATTTCATTGAATTTGAGGAAACGGCTAGATGAATTTTTTTAAAATGTTTTTGTAGGTAAATGAAGATGTTATCTTTCGTTTGATATACATTTCATATTGGTTGATATATTTCTAGTATTTTAATTTCTCAAATGAAAATTGTTTAAACACATACACTCAAACATATGTGTGGTGTTTGGTTGAGTGTTTTTGGTTGCTCAACATTGCTTAGGAACATGTATCTAGTAAAAAGTGAAACGAACAGCAAGCTAATGTTGCTTGGCAACATGTATCTAGTAAAAAGTGAAACAAACAGTAAGCTAACGTAATAAAGGTTTTTTGCGAAAGCTTCAATAAAGCTGTTGTAACATTAATTTTGAATTGTAAAGCGTAAAGCTTTCACACAACGCTCGAATGCTAATGCGAAGACTCGATAAGGTAAACCTTTTTTAATATTAGGGCGGCCCACACTGGGGCTATAGATGTGATTTGGTTCAAAACCACCTAGAAGTCGCAATATTCATCGAAATTGAAAAATCCTTGAAGGAGAGCATTCGTTGTGACATACTTAAGAATGTCACGAAGCCTAATTTCTTTAATACGTTATTATAAATTTGCTCCGAACAAAGTTGGCTCGAAAAATTTAATTATTTGTTAAAAATAGAGATTTCACAGCTATGAAAAAGATTGAATGGTTTAGATCACAATAAAAAGTTTTGAGTAGGTTTGTTAAATAAGCATTATATACATGAATGTATATACCTATTTGTATGTGTATATATATATATTTCATCTGTATGTGTATATACATACATATATATTGAGATTGAGATTGAGAAAATTGAGATAGATAAAGCAGCAAAAGAAATGTTAATTGAAGAATAATCATGAAAATGTAAAAAAAAAAGATAAAAGATAAAAATTAAAATAACATTAACAGAGACGAGCAATAATGCGAACCAATAAAAATGCTTTAAACTAACGGATATATCAGATGAAAGGAAAAAAAATCTGAAAACAAAAAGAAAACATGAAAATTAACAAAAAAAACTGAAAATAACAAAAAAAACATAAAAATCTAAAAACAAAAAAAAAAAAATTTAAAAACAACAAAACAAAACAAAAAAATTTGAAAACAAAAAGAAAACATGAGAATTAACAAAAAAAACTGAAAATAACAAACAAAAACATAAAAATCTAAAAACAAAAAAAAATCTAAAAACACCAAAACAAAACAAAAAAATCTGATATATATATACATATACACACATACAGATGAAATATATATATATACACATGCAAATAGGTATATACATTCATGTATATAATGCTTATTTAACAAACCTACTCAAAACTTTTTTTTACTGTGATCTAAACCATTCAATCTTGTTCATAGCTGTGAAATCTCTATTTTTAACAAATAATTAAATTTTTCGAGCCAACTTTGTTCGGAGCAAATTTATAATATCGTATTCAAGAAATTAGGCTTCGTGACATTCTTAAGTATGTCACAACAAATGCTCTCCTTCAAGGATTTTTTAATTTCGATGAAAATTGCGACTTCTAGGTGGTTTTGAACCTGCAGGCCACAGTGTGCGGCCCTCTCAACATTCGCAGAACTTATTTCAATAAAAATATTAATTAAAATACATAAATTAAATTAAGTTTAAAAAAATTTAACATAATATTTTTTTTTTTAAACGGACTTGAATCAAACGCCGTTGGTAAATATAAAAATTACAGCAGACAGTTTTCCGAGGCCTTCGGCCACGGACTGTCCCTGCAGGCTGTGTCAGAGACACGGCCATTAAGTTTAACGTAGAATACGCCATACGATAAGACAGAAAACATATATAACAATAAATGATAAATAATATAAGCAAATGAATTTATTGTTATATATGTTTTCTGTCTTATCGGATGGCGTATTCTACGTTAAACTTAATGGCCGTGTCTCTGACACAGCCTGCAGGGACAGTCCGTGGCCGAAGGCCTCGGGCAACTGTCTGCTGTAATTTTTTTTTAAAACTTTTTTTTTTTTTTTTTTTTTTTGTAGGTACCTTCACCTGGGGTAACAACCTTGTCGCGATGTGGGGGCTTAAGTGTGGCCGAGGCTGCCTAAGTGTGGCCTTGGCTGCGCGAACTAAAGGTTACTCCGGGGGGAAGTTGAGTCTCGTTGTAGGTCTATCTGTTGATCAGGCCTACTTAAATAACGAATGTCAATGAAGCTTCCCTCGACATGGCGATTCTTGCGATTTTGGCGCCATTAGAATATCCAACGTTGAATGCAAAAACACTTTTAAGGTCAAGGTGGTTGGAAGCAGTGCCGAGGACCTAGAATGGCCAGTTAGTGTTTAAACAAACTGGTTCCTAACAGCTCCCTCCGACGCCAGGGCACGGGTCGGTAGTAATGAAATATGTTGCCCGGTCCAACTCACGCCGTCACTGGGGTGGACTGTATTATATTTACTGGCATACTCGTGGGACTAACATGAACAAAAAAGAACTAATGAAAAAACTAAAAACAGGAAAACAAAACAATGATAACAACACTGCAAACGAAACTGATACACGAAACGATACTAATACGACATTTGAAACGGAACACAGGCTAATCCACGATAGCATTGTGAAACAACACCATGAGATCGTTTCGATGATGATGAAAACGCAGAGTCGGGTTCATCATACTCATGGTTCTACAGGGGGTGGTGTCTTGACCCCTGTAGTAGAGTCTGTGGCAAGCAAGGATGATGACGCGGACGAAACCAAGCGGGGCTGCATAAGCCCTCAGCCTTCAATAACAGGTGGTGACTCCAACTCTGATTCCCAAAGTGATAATAATGAAAACAACATTACCATTTTAGCAACTCCAAAAAATGACGAGGTAAATAGAATGGTCGATGAAGTAAGCGAGAGCATAGCGAAGCTATCCACACAAAAGAAACGACTCTCGGGGGCTCAACGCAGGAAGATTGCAAAGAGGAACCGTTCAGCCAAACAAGCCGAAAATAAGGACCTGTCGGTGCCTCCCTCGACCTCAACAGAGGCTGAGAAGAGAAACCGATCACCGGAAGAACAGAACACTGTCAAATTAATGGCAAAGAGGAAAAAGTGTTCCCCGTCATCTGGTAATTCGGAGACGCTCAAACCCCATATTACCCAGGGGATGCAACAGAGCTCCAGGGACAATAGGAGCAAAGCCGATGCGTTTACCGGAAAGGCGAGCACATCAGCCAAATCAACCGACAAGGAAAGGGCGCGTAAACACGAACCCTATCCAACTCGGAAGAGGAAGCTGAATGCGAACACGGGCAAAGAACCGCCATCCTACGCAAAGGTAGCGAGAAGGCAACAACTGGACGATCTCTGCTATGCAGTAATTGACAGCGGAAACCCAACTGGCTCAATACCGGATAACCAACACCAAATCGTGGAGGACCTCGTCAACACGAAGGTAATGGACCACATAATGAAGGCCGAAAGTGGACCTCCCATAGAAGTTGTCAGTAGCGGCTTCAAAGGGGAGGTACTCACTTTACAGCTGGCCTCACAACGCTGTGCGGAGACTTTAAAGAAGCTGGTGGATGAATTCTCTGCCCCCTGGGAAGGCGGTAAGCTAGCCCTCGTAAGGAAGAAGGACATCCCAAGGCTGACGAAGGCTACTGTATATATTAAAGGATGGGGCAGCAAGTTTGCATCGGACGCCATACTTAAAGTCATTGGCAAGCAAAACGCAGGACTATCCGTGGACAAATGGGTCGTTTTCCACAGGGAGGAGGGGCAGGAGGGCACACTCCTTGTGATCGGAATAGACCCGGCATCCATGGCTGGTCTTGCCAAGACTAAAGGTATGGTGTTCTTTGTGACCAAAGCTGTCTACATCAAAGTTGGCAAAGTGCCAATCGGCATGACGACCGGAGGAACACAGCCGGAGGATGCGAAGCATGACGAAGCGAGTGGAGGCTCGGCGGAGCAGACACCGCAAAATAAGAAGGAGGAAGTGGCCGAAGGCATCACAAACTCCCAAGAAGACCGGTTACTGGAAGACCAATGTTAGAGGTCATCCAGATTAACCTCCACCGGAGCGAGACGGCAACCCACGCTCTCTTGGATAAAATTAATAAAGGTAAAATACACATTGCTTTAATACAAGAACCTTGGACCACTAAAGACAAGGTTATTGGATTAAATCATATTAATTACCAACTATTCTATACGAAGACGGATTCCCGTCCTAGAACATGTATCTTATGCCATAAAAACCTTTGTTTTCTCTTCTCCCCAGAGTTGTCAACATCGGATGCAACAGTGCTGAAACAGGGAGATGGGAATATATACCTGGCATCAGTATACTTGCCATATGATTCGCCGACACCACCACCTTCGTCGGAATTACAGCGACTGGTAGAGAGGGCCAAACAGACAGGTAACGAAGTATTAATAGGTAGTGACTCTAACTCTCACCACACGTCGTGGGGTAGTACTAACTGTAACCGTAGGGGGCATGCCCTAGTAGAATATTTGAATACTAACGACCTTTTCACACTGAATATTGGGAACAAAGCCACTTTTGTCAATAAGATTAGGGAGGAGGTGTTAGATATAACAATCTGTTCTGAACACCTTATAGATGAAATTCAAGAATGGAGGGTTTTAAATGAGCACTCATTCTCGGATCACAGATATATTAGATTCAGGATAACACGGCCACCACCGAAACCGATATGCTTCCGAAATAGGACCAAGACAGACTGGACAAAGTTCGGAAGCCTACTTAAGAATCGACTAGTCCACCCTCAACTCGAATACTCTAGCAGGGACGAAATAGACGACATAGTGACAAAGACAACGCAAGCACTAGTAAAGTCCTTCGAGGACAGCTGCCCACTTCGGGAAAGAAAATCGGCCCAAGAAAAACCCTGGGTTACAGGGGAAATACGAAATCTAGGGAAGAACGTCCGTAGACTTTACAACAGGGCCACGCGTAAGAAATCACCAGTATACTGGGAGGACTACAAGAGAAGTCTCGGTGAATACAACGCAATATTGAGAAAAGCGAGACGCAACTCCTGGAGACTATTCAGTGAACAGGTGGATAGCGTCAACGATATGTCGAAGATGAAAAAATTCCTCTCTAAGACCCACGTACAGGCGGAAACGCTAGTAGATGACACGGGAAAGAGAATGAATACAATGGAACAAACACTTAGGCACCTGATGGATACACACTTTCCAAATGGGAACGCGGAACCCACAGGGGAGTGGTCACAAGATGAGAATGTGGTACATCAGTCGCCAATCATTACGGACCAAATGGTCCAAAAAGCTATAAAGAGTTTCTCCCCATATAAAGCGGCGGGACCGGATGGTATTTTCCCGGCTATCCTACAGCATGGGGTTGACCAAATAACAACCCATCTGGCAGGAATTTTTTCCGCATGCTTAAAATACGCCTACACACCGAGAAACTGGCAGGAGGCCAGGGTAGTATTTATACCCAAACCTGGAAAAGCAAGCTATGCAACGGCAAAGGCTTATAGACCAATTAGCCTCACCTCGTTTCTACTCAAAACCTTGGAGAGAATAGTGGACATGGTAAAAAGTGGAATACCGAGCGATATGCTGAAGTTTAGACAACACGCCTATGTCAAAGGCAGATCAGTGGACACCGCACTTCATGAGGTAACCTACTACATAGAGCAATCTCTCAATGACAAACTATACACACTCGCTGTATGCATAGACATTGAGGGAGCGTTCAATAATGTCCGGACCGAAACACTTATCCAATCCTTAGACCAGTTTATGGTGGACCGGGCATTAAAAGACTGGATCAACCATATGCTAAGGAATAGATGGATAAGCTGTGGTTCCCATGATGTAAATATTAGAGACAGAGTACAACGTGGAACCCCACAGGGAGGGATTATATCACCACTCCTATGGGTCCTCACTATACACAGTCTCCTAAGGAAACTTACCGACGAGGGACTTAAACCAATCTGCTACGCAGATGACGTTATAATACTTCTTAAGGGAAAGATCCCAAACCAATTATGCAGAGGCCGAGAGGGCACTGAGTATAGCGTATGAATGGGCACAGCCAAGGGGCTTAAATGTAAACCCGGACAAAACGGAAATATGTCTATTCACAAGGAAGACGAAAATCTCAGACTATGAAGAGCCACGATTCTTGGGAAAGACGATTAAAATATCCGATAAGGTTAAATACTTAGGAGTAATCCTAGATCGGAAACTGAATTGGAAGCACCACATAGAGGAAAGGGCTAATAAGGCCTACAGATGCTGGTCGCTATGCAGAAGGGCTATAGGGTCCAAATGGGGCCTCAAACCGACTATGACACACTGGCTCTACAGAAGCGTAATCAGGCCTGTACTAACATATGCTTCTGTAGTATGGTGGACGGCAGTTGAGAGGAAATGTAACATCGCAACACTGCAGAGGGTTCAGAGAATGTGCTGCATTGGTATCAGCGGTGCAATAAGGACAACCTCGACAAGAGCCATGGAGACTATTTTATGTATCCAGCCAATCGAGATTAGAATCAAATACGAGGCTGCCCTTGCGGCAAAACGCCTACAAGCTACAGGTGAATGGATCAACAGGGATCTCACGTCAAAACACCAACGGATAACTGGGGCCTTAGTCGGGTACACTCAAGATACGTGTGAATCTGACCGAATACCCGAGATAAGGGTTAAGGCGAACTGCGTGACCCTAACGCCTAGAGACGCCTGGCAGAATGGGACCCTGACACCAATGCCAAATGGGACTTACTGCTACACGGATGGCTCAAAGCTAGGAGAAAAAACGGGTCTAGGATTCTTTATTGAAAATCCAGCAACCGAATCCCACCTACGCCTCCCGGATCATAATACGAACTTTCAAGCGGAAGTCCGGCGATTACGGAGTGTATCAAATGGCTCGGCGATAATACAATCCCAGCCGAGGCAAATATATTCACGGATAGCCAAATGGCAATAAAGGCAATATCATCAGAAACGGTAAAATCTAGAACGGTCCTTGACTGTAAGAAGGTGATAAACGACTACTCTATGCACGGCATACTCAACATCATCTGGGTGCCGGGGCACAGCGGGGTATTCGGCAACGAGAAAGCGAACCTCCTGGCAAAGAAAGCCAGGGAACTCCAAACGGTAAGCCTAGATGGAGCGAAACCCTTTGGGGTGACGAAGGCTGAGTTAAATAAATGGGCGGAGTCGGCACATATAGCCCAGTGGAACCGGGAATCAGTAGGCAGGATAACAAAGATCCTATGGGGAGACCCAGATGGATCGAGAACAAAAGGTTTGCTGAAACTGGGAAAAGCCGAAATGGGCAAAATTATGGGAGTCTTAACGGGGCATTCGGGATTACGAGCCCACCTGTACCGTATTGGACTAGTGGCGAACAGTGAGTGCAGGGCATGCATGGAGGACGATGAGACGTTGGAACACTTCTTATGCCACTGCCCGGCCTTCACACAAGCTAGATCCAGATATCTTTCGGATAGTACGATACCGGACATGACCAAACTTGTGGGTGTGGACTGGAATAAACTAAGGAATTTCGTGAATAGCACCGAATTCCTATAAGGGACATAGTGAAGTAGTAGGATAATCTTAGAGCGCACAACAGGTCGAACTTAGCGGCTTAAGTGTATGTCTTTACTGACATGGGAAGGTTTAGAGTGCTCCTTCTGAACACTCAACACCACGCCCCTCTTTTCGAACTAACTAACTAACTAACTTTTTTTGTAGGTAAATGAAGATGTTAACTTTCGTTTGATATACATTTCATATTGGTTGATATCTTCCTAATATTTAAATTTCTCAAATGAAAATTGTTTAAACACATACACTCAAACATATGTGTGGTGTTTGGTTGAGTGTTTGAGTTTGTAGCGTGAACACAAACTATGCTACTGTTTCAGTGTGGACACAAACCTTCGGCTGTTGTTTTGATTGATGAAATATTGAAATTTCGTATATTTACTTATGTATTTAAGTGAAACAAAATGTTAAATGTGAATTTGAATTTAACATGGATATATAATTATAAAAAATATAAATCAAATTGATTTGCGTCTGTTATTTATCATTTATCTTTACCCTTTTAATTTAAAAACATATTTATCCTATTTTTCCTACCATAAGCTTATGTATACATATTATCAAAAGTAACGATCAAATAAATAAATTCATTTGCTTATGTTATTTATCATTTATTGTTATATATGTTTTCTGTCTTATCGGATGACGTATTCTACGTTAAACTTAATGGCCGTGTCTCTGACACAGCCTGCAGGGACAGTCGGACAGTCTGCTGTATTGTTTTTTTTTGTTTATTTCTAATCTGCTCAATATTTATGTTACTTGTTTTAATTAATTTGTTTTTCAATTGATGAAATTTTTTTTGTAGAAGTTTGTAACCGTATTTGGCCTTAAAGGCTTGGTTATTGAAATTAATAAATAACAAATGCAATGAAATGAATATCGTAGCGAGTGTTGACTGACAACTAGTATGTCCGCAAAAGCAGAGTACGAAAAAATATTATATATTCGTCGAAATTACAACGTGTATACTTATTTTTGTGATACACTGTATATATTGATATAGTTATATATTTTACCGTTATGAAATTTGGGTGACGTTCACGCGTGAATCAAAAGTTATTTACGACACTCACGGGACTCACGCCCATCTCTAGTATGTATGTCTCTATCTATACCCTTGTATAAATAACACATTCTCAGTTTAGAACCCTGATATTATTAAAAATAATATTATTTAGTTGATAAGGATTAGTGGTGATAAAGCCAAAAGCTTTTAGCTGTCCAACACAAGGAGATGTATTTGTCCCCATTTTGAAAATATTTCGATATTGACCTAAACAAAACTTTAGTTCAAATTAATCTTGTTTTAAATTTGGAGCTCTAATTGAACATCTAAATATTGGGACAGAAAGATGGGCAGACTTTAAATACTTCAGAAATGAATTTTGCGTTGTACGACAGGTGTTAATTCTAAAACAGATTTCAAATTTGTATTTTTATCGCAATAAAAGTTTTGTTCTTCTCCTGAAAATATTGAATATATATATGCGATATCTTCAAAGCGATAATGGTCATGAAAAGATGAAGTATAATAAACCAGTTTATTTCTTCTTCATATCTCTCCAAAGGCACATACATACTATGTATTAAATCATACTCACTCACCTTGCTTCGAAATTATTCAAGCCAGAACATACAACGATTAGAACGAAGAATTTCTCCGTGCACTTTTGACGTGGCTCCAATATTGTCGTGTCATTCAATGGCAGAACATAATCGCTTATATTGCGCGATACATCGAAATCCCAATCCGCCAAAGGCACTTCAAGAGTTCACAAAGAAAGACAATATTTGATTAATTCCTGTTATCTACAATGGACAAACAACAACATTATCTTACAGTGTCTTAATGAGGCTCCCGAAAATATTGAACTGTATAGAATTAAAAACAGCAACATCGGTATCAAGAAAGCACACAACAGCAATCGTGTGAAACGTTTACCCAAACCGCGATTTAACTGCAACTTTCGTCGGTTATTCAAAAATACTGCTGATGCAGTGTTATTTGCTGCTGATGATTGACGCCGCATAGTACCGGCTACTTTTGTACGAAAATATTTAGTTCTGTGTTGAAACTCCACTGCGTCCTCATTGTCACTGTTTAGATTCTCCTCGCCTGATGACAATGTATTGGAATTTGATGTTGAGTTTGAACTATTTGAGCTTAAGGGCAGAAGTGACTGCCTTTCTTGTTCCAGACGTCCCATAATGTGTCAGTGGGTTGAATTATAGTTATTTTACTTTATCACTTTAGAATGTAGGTAGGTAATTACACTTCACTAAACTATTATGCCATTGCACAGTTTAGGAAATCTACATGGTTACTTATTGTCGCCTAAAAAAACAACATTTCCTTTCTTTAACTACTTCAAGTACTACTGTGATGGGAATGAAAAAACTTATCAATCAATTGAAATGAGCCCCGAATGACATTACATTGCATTTATAATTGCAAAAGAATCACTGTTTAATAACTTGACAATTATTATTTATATTTTTTATCGCACAACGGCAGTTCCTACACTGCCACCAGACAGACGGCCAACCGCTCACACTGACTGCCTTCGTTTCACAAGTATGCAAATCAACAAAAATAAAGTGCTCAAGAAAAAACAAACAAGGGAAACACAAAACTGCCCGAAGAGATTGGCACAGAGAAGGGGTGGTATCAAACAGTGTTGCCAACGTGCACTTATACATGCAGCAAATGATGAAAACTGCTAAATGTTAAGTACTATGATTTATTCACAGTTGATGTTCCGAATTCAGTTCTTGCGAAATTTTCGTAAAAAATGTCATTTAAGCCACGTAATCGGCAAAACCGCACTTCTCCGAGCCGGGTTCCAAAAAAAAAGGAAACAAATTCACTTTAGGGCCCATGGCCCTTCGTTTTTTTTTTTACCTGATAGGGAATTAAACGCTGATAACAAACAAAAAAAATTTTCGGTGCACGTCCATATTTCCCTCCAAAGCTTGAGTATATAGTCGCTCATATCTCAGGTATTTATTATCTGATCTGGGTAAAATCGGTATCATTACAAAACCCTTTTGAAACTCTATAACTCTGTGTATAAATTTACTTCTTTTTATTAACCCATTGGGGGCTGGTGAAAAAAAACTATTTTTTAACCTCACTTTTTGATAAAATGTATTTTTTCTCAAAAACAAAATGTCTTAGTATACATATATTTTTACTAGAAACCGATGATAGGCAAGTCTTCAGTCCTTTTTTTTTAAGGTATAATACTCAACAATAACCCTTCTTCGAAGACAGGAGATATTAAAGTCGAAAAAAGTTATCAAGATTTGTATCTTATTTTTAAGATTTTTATTTTAAATGTATTTTAAATGTTTTTCGGGAACAACTCTATTTTAGGGTCAATTGAGCTATTTTTTCATTAGTTTAGGAGTGCATAGAATTTATTTTTAAATAAAAAAAACAACAAATTTTCCCGGAGGTCCATATTTCTCGAGTTATGGTCCTTCAAAGTTCAGATATGTAACATGTTCGACTCGAGTAAAATTTCCGTAATGTCAAAATGAAAATGAAAATAAACTTTTGAAAATTGTTAAATTTATATTCCACTTAGTCGCCAGGCAGGGGGGTTCAAATTCCCTCTGTACCTTAAGTCGATTTGTGGCAAAATCAGAAAAATCGCGCGATTTTTTTGAAATAATTTTTTAATTTTCCTTAAACATGTCTGGTCTTTGAAGGGTTAAAGGGAAGTATTATACTTAAAAAAGGTTACAGTCTGAGCTATTATAAGAGAACATAGAATAACACATACCTAGATAAACTTATTCTCTCATCTGACGTTTCATTTCACACTCTCATCGTAGGTTTGTGGAAATGAGAGCAATTAAAAATTAAAATTATCTTACACCAGGTGGAGTTACAAAATATGTTCACTTAACTTTTTCTGTCGTTTTGGTGTAGAACTGAAAAATTTAAATATATTTTGCACTTTTTTGTTGACTTTTATCGTTGGTATACATTTGTATTGTATTTAACACAACTAGTTTGTCACAAAAACACGAAATTCGGTTGTTGTTCCTATGTTGATCGCTGTATACTATTGCCACTATCTGGTATTATTGAACCCATATTTCTACCATCCAATGTTTACTTTCCATCGTACCTATGACGTTTAATTTATTGAGCGAATAAAACCTTCTATGGTATGTGTTATTCTATGGTATGTATTATTCTATGTTATGAATATGGCTTTGCCTTAAAACAATAGTAGTAATATGTATGTAGTGAGAGAAGAAATAAGTTAACTTAGCGCTAAAAGTAATGCGGTAACATAGGACAAGCTACCATAAAAACCTATGTATAGAAAAATACCCATTGGGGGATATTTAAAAAAAAAACGTTTTTTTAACCTCACTTTTTTCCTTTGAAATAACTATTTTCAAAAAATCCTTAGTGAACTTAATTTTTTGCTAGTCTCGGACATAGAATAACACATACCATAGAAGGTTTTATTCGCTCAATAAATTAAACGTCATAGGTACGATGTAAAGTAAACATTGGATGGTAGAAATATGGGTTCAATAATACCAGATAGTGGCAATAGTATACAGCGATCAACATATTAACAACAACCGAATTTCGTGTT
Organism: Phaonia tiefii; assembly: GCA_963931995.1. Lineage (NCBI taxonomy): Eukaryota > Metazoa > Arthropoda > Insecta > Diptera > Muscidae > Phaonia > Phaonia tiefii. The sequence goes on from OZ008369.1 coordinate 34,433,892, forward strand.
TTTGTGACAAACTAGTTGTGTTAAATACAATACAAATGTATACCAACGATAAAAGTCAACAAAAAAGTGCAAAATATATTTAAATTTTTCAGTCCTACACCAAAACGACAGGAAAAAGTTAAGTGAACATATTTTGTAACTCCACCTGGTGTAAGATAATTTTAATTTTTAATTGCTCTCATTTCCACAAACCTACGATGAGAGTGTGAAATGAAACGTCAGATGAGAGAATAAGTTTATCTATGTATGTATTATTCTATGATTCATAACTGGAAACTTTATGTACAAAACAGAATGAAATTATGCTACAATAAATGAAAAAAAAAATCAAAAAAAAAAATCCCCCAATGGGTTAATAAAAGGGAATATATTTAATAATAAATACCTGAGATAGGAGCGACTATATACTCAAGCTTCAGAGGGCTATATCTCAAGAAGTTGGAACCGGCACCGAAAAAAAACTAACTCTTTGAACACAGCGGAGAAGGTTTTGTCGCTGGTGAAATTTTGGCCGTCGGTGGTGCAATGGGTAGTGTGCGCGCCTCTTGTACTTGAGATCCTGCGTTCGATCCCTGCTCTGACCACCTTAAAATTTCTTTTGACGGCGGTCACCTTGCATAGTGACGGCGACACTATCGAAAATGCACCTCAAAAATACCGTTCGAAACCGGTGTAAAACTGTAGGTCCCAATGGGTGAGTATAAAACTAGAAAGCATACAGCTCACTGGTTGTGAGAAGCTCTCCCCGATTCCTTCATGGGATGTAATGGGAAACCATTAATTTTTTTATTATAAATTTTGGTGTAGATCAGAGCATTGGCCCTATAGTGAATTTATGACAAAAAAAGAAACAAAAACCTAAAATCCGCCAAAATATGTGGAGTTCAAAAATCAAAAAAAAAAATTTTCCGGTCGGATCTATGGGGACCCTAGAGTACAAAAAAACGGATCCACGTAGGGGCATCGTACTCACACCTGAAAGTTCCTACCATTTCCCTAGGTGGGCCCGTTTTTTGGAACCTAGGGGCCCCATATGTAGGTCCAACCGGAGAAATTTTTTTTTATTTTTGAAGTTCCCATAATTTGCCCGATTTTTGGTTTTAGTTTATTTATTTTTTTCGTATTCAGTGATTGTGAAATTTCGTAATAACTTTTGTCATTTATGTCTCAACTGAAAAGTGTTGTTCGGAGAGTTACGGAGAAAATTTACTTCAGCTCCAAACGCCCTCTTTTATTCGCTTTTTTGGCCTGATATTGCATTAAACGGTGAAAGAAAAAGGGCACTGGTCCATATTTTCCGAAATGTAGGCCTCGGAAACTTGAATGGGTTAGTGGTGAGTATTATACCTTAAAAAAAGTTTAAATAAAGTGTTATCTATTATTAATTAAGTATAATGGGGAATTTTTTTAAGAAAAAATTAAGAACTTCCATCAAACTTAGACTATTTCACAAAAGCCACATCTTGGCGTTGTTGGGCATTGGGCTTTGGACCAATTTCACGCATTAACACATAATTAGAAATCAGACCAATTTTCTGAATGCTGGCGTGAGAAGATGTGTTTATCAATTTCAAAATATTTTTATGTTATCTACCCCAGTGCGTCATATGAATCCTTTAGGAATTCGAAACGGATATCCGTTACGGATTCATAACGAATCAGTTTGCGTATGAAATTCCTCTCGAAATCGCATTGTACTTTTTCGGATACATCTCGACCTCGTGACGGACTTCATATTCGAATCCGTTTCGGATTCGATGTTTGGAAATAAAATGGATTCGAGAAGGATCCGCTTCTATTAATTTTTGCGGTTTCATTTTGAATTCGCATTCCTCTCGAAAACACGAATCGTTTTTACTACTTTTTCGGATCCGTCTCGAACACGCAACGGACATCAATTTCGAATCCATTTCGGGTTCGTTTTTGGAGTTAAAATGGATTTGAGACGGTTCTGTTTTTATAACTTTTTTCGGATTCGAAACTGATTCGTTCTGATCATACATAGGGCAAATTAATTATATGACAATCATAATTTGTAGTTTAATTTGAATTACCTGTTCAAATGCAAATTCAAAAAAAGTTCAGTACCATTGGCAATTATACTAATTTTCAAAGCATTTCCTTTATATCTGGCAGCTGTGGTTTTCAAATATTTTACACAATACAGGTTTATGAATTTGTAATTCTAAGAGGCAATACCTATTGAAGCCACAAACCCCTCCGTATAAAATACTTTAGCAATAGAATTGCCAGCAGTCAAACAAATTCAAAGCAATTAAAAGCATTCCCATATTTCATTACAATTGGCATCCGATTCCACAACCTGCATTTGCATTCCCTCAGCAAATGCAAATTCAAAATTTTGTAATTGCCATTGCGAACAATGGTAATTCTTTTGCATTTGCATTAGATAAAGTAATGCAAATTAAAATCCAATACAAATTAAAAACACCCATGTTTGGTTCTGATATTTAAAATTTAAATAAGTTATGAACTATAATTTCTACATCTATCCCTGATGTTTTTCACTTGCATTATATATTAATTTTTCCAACTACAAAAATTCGTTGTCAACTAAATCTAAATCGTTTTAGTATTTTTATTTTAGTTTTGTGTTTTATCAACTCAAAAATGAATCTGCAGCATTAAATATTTCAGTGGTTCGCTTTTAATGTGTATACAGACTCGTAACGGATTCGAAACGGATCCGCTAAATCGCAATGGCACTGATTCGCTTTTTATACTTTTACGGAGTATAAATTTCAATTTCACTTATTAGCTTTTTTATGTTTTTACGGACTCGTAACGGATTCGAGAACTCACCTTTCGCTTTTTTTATGATTTTACGGACCCGTAACGTGTTCGAAACAGATCCGCATCAGTCTTTGTAATGTAAATGAAAAACTTGAGTGGATTAGAGGCAGAAAATATAAATAATACCCGTTTTAATTTTAAATATCAGAATCAGTTGGTTTCAAATCCGCAAAAATTAATAAAAACGGATCCGTCTCGAATCCATTATATTTACAAAAAACCAATCCGAAACGGATTTGACTATGAAGTCCGTTACGAGTTCGAGACGGATCCGAAAAGTAGAAAAAAAACGATTCGCGTTTTCGAGAGTAAACGAATTCGTTGAGTTCGTAACGGATGTCGGTTTCCGACACAATGTCCGAAGAAACGGATCCGTCTCAAATTCGTAACGCTTTCATATGGAACATTGGGTAGGGCCTGAATAATCCAATAAACGGATCCAAGTAGTAACAGGTAAGCGCGGGTGTTAATTTTGTTTTTTCGAACGAAGTCTGTGAGCCCTTTTTTGTATGATTGTAAGGCCTTCGGTGGTGCAATGGTTAGTGTGCGCGGCTCTTGTACATGAGATCCTGGGTTCGAACCCGGCTCTGACCACCTTCAAAAAAAAATTTCTTTCGGCGGCGGTCACCTCGCATAGTGACGGCGACACTATCGAGTATCTTGCCATGAAAAAGCTTCTCAAATTACCGTTCGGAATCGGTGTAAAACTGTAGGTCCCAATCAGTGAGTGAAAACTGGAAAGCGCACAGCTCAGTGATTGTGAGTTCTCCCCAGTCCCTTCATGGGATGTAATGGGAAACCATTTATTTTTTTTAAGGCCTTCAAAACACTTGTGTGTCTAATAACATACCCTGTGCGACCGGCCCATGGCCGGCTTAGGGAATTTCTCCTATTGAGAGTGTCCAACACCAACTTTGTCTGTTTTAATGCTTTCTGAGAGCCGACATCAACGGTAGTACTTGGCTGCTTCGGCGTATTTGTATGTTACAAAGCTCTCTAATACTTAGTGCTTTTCAGGTTCTCAATACAACCATAACGCATTTGAATCGACGATTGCAGAATCCACATGAGTGTTGCCAGTGAACAATATAAGTCATCGACTCATGAGGTTTCCACACTAATTTCAGTTCTTGCGCGGTGGAATGAAATTTTTAACATCCAGACTCATGCCATTTCTACACACATTGTGTAAGTACCCCTTTAGAATGTGAATATGTACCATTTTGAAAAAAAAAATGGTTCATGTGGTTTCTGCAATCAGCGATTCATTTGTTTATATTCAAAATTTATTTAGGAACAGGTCTATTTTACTGCTCACACTCCGAAACCCCCTCCCACATATCGGAAACTTCGGGGTCAATAACTCGGAAACTATGCATTTGTGGGGATTGTTTTTTGCTTAAAATAACGTGTTATTCGTCTCAATATTTTTTTTTTTGTTTTTGAGAGCCGTAAAATATACATACATATGTATGTAGCCTTTATTAATCAGCCAATGTGATAACAATATTAGTTATCTTGTACCACAAAAGTAAAGGCTCCATAAAAACCCGTGAGAACAATACTGTTGTGTACCCCCACAATTGTCTGTCAGACCCAATAAATTTTTGGGAAGGGGCCGGCCAAGTGCATTTCTTAAAACCAAACATTGGCAACCCAGAATGCATCATAAGAGCGTCAAGAGCAAACAAATGCAATAATTGAAACAAAAAAAGCTAAGACCTTCAAAAAAAATTTTGGCAACTGCATCAACTATGTTTTTAATGTAAAACTAATTCAATTTCTTTAATTTTCTTTTCACTTCAATGTCTAATGACTAAAATTGGTGCACTCTTTTTCTAACTGCAAATTTCACTAAACATATTCAACCACAAACACCAAATAGTAGCTGCTTTTATCACGCGACCACAATTATTCATGCAGTAATTTACTTCAATTTTCTAAATTAATGTTTCTCTTCTCATTCGTACAAATGGCACAAGTACTCATCCAACAGCTTTATAGATCACATATCAATAAACGTTATCAATTAGAACTGATTTGATTAATTTGTTGTTACAAACTTTTAATTAATAACCATTTTTGAGCAGTCGGGAAAAGTAATTCGCGTCCGTTTCCCAGTGAGTGTTTACCGTTTTTCATCGTTTACCATTGGATTAGTGAATGTAGCCATATTTATACGAATGAGAAAAAAAACATCTGTTTCATTTTTGGATGGTTGCCATACGATCATGAGGCACATAAAAGCTGTGTGCTGCGAGAACTTTTTAAATAAAATTTTATTTTTTATTTTCTTAATGCATTTAAAATTAAATTTAACGACATATCGCACAACACGCATCACATCACTTTTCCCAGAATATTTGTTTTTTGTATCGCGTATGCCACCGCGTGAACGCGTGCGTTTTTGTGTATTTTATAAAGCGCAGCGGTGATTGTTTCGTCACCTGAAGAGTCAAAACTGAACGCGCCGATTTTCCCAGCATTTGACCAGGGACCTATAGTTTTACACCGATTCCGAACGATATTTTCAGAAGCTTTTTCATGGCTAAATACTTGATAGTGTCGCGGTCACTATGCGAGGTGACCGCCGCCGAAAGAAATTTATGGTGGTTAGAGCAGGGATCGAACCCAAGTACTCTTGCACAAGAGACGCGCACACTACCCATTGCACCACAGAAGGCCACGCTATAGAGAGATATTTGACTTAAACCCGGCGGAGTTACAAGAATTGTTGTTAAATTTGTCATGCCGTTTCGATTGAGATCTGTGAAATTTAAAAGTATTTTGGACTTTTTGGTTATATTTTATTGTTAGAACACATTTGTGTTGTATTTAACCATCACAGCTTATCGAATTTGTAGTACGAAATCTATAGAAAACAGAGTGGATAGGCGAGAGAGCGATAAGCAATGGGAAGCAAACCATGTAGCAAACTAAGTTTAAATAGTGTTTGATTGATACTAATGACAGCTAAATTATGTTTTATGTTCAGCTATGGGCACCACAACATTGAACTGCTTGTGTGCTTGATTGTATGTGTGACACTGACAAAAATGTTGTGTATGAATATATACTTACTTACTTACTTATCCGGTCTCGGACAACCCCAGGGGGGTTAGGGACCTTACAAAACGAAGATAACATATTTCGCCAACCAGTTCGATCTTTTGCTTTATCTCTCCAGTTGGCAATACCAAGTGTACGCAGGGATTCGTCAACCTGATCCCTCCAGCGGAGTCTTGGTCTTCCTATTTTTCGTCTTCCTTCGAGTTCGGTTTCGAAAAGCCTTCGCGCTGGTTCATCTTCATCCATTCTACTGACATGGCCTAGCCAGCGCAATCGCGTTATCTTGATCCGCTTAACTATGTCAATGTCAGGATAAAGCTCATACAGCTCATGATTCATGCGTCGCCGATACTCGCCGTTGTGCACTATAGGGCCATACATTTTTCGGAGTATTTTTCTCTCGAAGACTCCTACAGATGTTTCCTCTGCTTGCGATAGGACCCAGGATTCTGCGCCATAAAGCAAGACAGGTTGAATGAGAGTCTGGTACAGCTGGACTTTTGTTACTCGAGAGAGGGCTTTATCTCTAAAGTGCTTGCTTAGCCCAAAATAACATCTATTCGCAAGCACAATTCTCCGTTTGATCTCAAGGCTGACGTTGTTGTTTTTGTTCACGGCAGATCCGAGGTATATAAATTCGTCCACTACCTCGAAGTTATAACGGTTATCAACGTTCACGCTTTGGTCTAATCGCGTGGAGGCCCTGTTCGTTGAAACCATTAATTTTGTCTTGTCCTCATTCACCGTCAGACCCACTTTTGCTGCCTCCTTCTCAATTCTCGAAAAAACCGCAGTAACTTCTCTAATTGTGCGCCCAATGATATCTATATCATCAGCATACGCGAGCAGCATGTGACTTTTGCTGCTGATGGTTTTATTCATATTGACTGCAGCTTTTCTCATAATGATCTCCATTAAGATGTTAAAGAGATCGCACGATAGGGTGTCGCCTTGCCTGAGGCCTCGCTTAGTTTCGAAAGGTTCGGTAAGATCCTTACCAACTTTCACTGCGGATTTGGTGTTCGTCAAGGTCATCCTGCAAAGGCGTATGAGTTTTGCAGGAATACCAAGCTCAGACATTGCTTCATAGAGTTTCTCCCGTATCGGACTATCGAAGGCTGCTTTATAATCGATAAATAGATGATAGGTGTCGATTTGTTTTTCGTGTGTCTTCTCCAGGATTTGGCGTAGCGTGAAAATCTGGTCAGTTGTCGATTTTCCAGGCCTAAAGCCACACTGGTATGGTCCAATCAGGTCAGCGATAATTGGTTTTAGTCTTTCGCACATTATACTTGATAGAACCTTATATGCTATGGATAAAAGGCTTATTCCACGGTAGTTGGCACAAATACTCGGGTCACCTTTTTTAAATATGGGACATAGTACACTGAGACTCCAATCGCCGGGCATGCATTCATCTAACCAAATTTTGCTAATGAGCTGATGCATGCACCTTATCAGCTCATCGCCGCCAGCCTTAAACAGCTCCGCCGGTAATCCATCGGCTCCTGCGGCTTTGTTGTTCTTAAGCCGGGCAATAGCTGTTCTGACCTCGTCTTGGTTAGGAGGGGGGCAATCGACGTCGTCGTCCATATTGTGATCGATTGTCCCATCGTCATCGGATATCTCAGGTACTAGTAGCGCGGAGAAATGCTCTCTCCATATTCCCAACATGCTCTGCACATCTGCGACGAGATTTCCGTCTTTGTCTTTACAGAAGGGGGGCCCTGAACCATGTCCATTAGTTCCGTTTTTAACTTTTTGGTAGAATTTTCGGGCTTCGTTCTTCCTTCTGTATGTCTCAATTTTCTCACTCTCGCGTTTTCTCCACTGCCGTTTCTTACGCCTAAAGAGACGGTTTACCTCCTTTCTCTTCTCCCTATACCGCTCAGTTGCAGCTCGCGTTGCAATTGACTGAAGCATTACCATACGTGCAGCGTTCTTTTCGTCATTTGCTATGCGACACTCTTCATCGTACCACGGTTTGTTGCGAAGCGGTTTTTCGAAACCAAGTACGGTTGTTGCGGCAGTTTTTATAGAGTCGGAAATGGGTTTCCACTGCGCATCAGGATCGTCATCGGGAGGGGGTGGGTTCTGTGCCAAAAGTTGCGAGAGCTTCCTTGAGTAGGCTGTGGCTACCTCTGGTAATTGCAGCTTTCCGATGTCCAGCTTCCTCTGCGTCTGGTTTCGTACGATTTTCGCTCTACTTAATCTTGTGCGAACCTTTGCTGCTACCAGGTAGTGATCAGAATCGATGTTAGCTCCTCTGATCACTCGTACGTCCATTACACTGGATGAGTGCCTTCCATCAATTACCACGTGATCAATTTGGTTCCTAGTTCTTTGATCAGGGGATACCCAAGTAGCCTTGTGGATGTCTTTATGCTGGAATCTTGTGCCACTGATGACCATGTTTTTTGCCGCGGCAAAGTCAATCAGTCTCATACCGTTGTCGGAACTGTCAGCATGTAGACTGAAATTGCCAATAGTTGGATTAAACACATTCTCCCTTCCTACTTTGGCATTAAAATCTCCTAGTACAATCTTAATGTCATGGCCAGGGCAGCGGTCATACGTTTCCTCTAGGAGCTCATAGAATATGTCTTTGGCAACATCATCTTTCTCTTCTGTCGGGGCATGCACACAAATTAGGGAAATATAAAAATATTTCGCTTTTATGCGGATTGTGGCTATTCGTTCACTCACAGGATTGAACCTAGAGACTAGATGTCGCAGTCTTTTGCCAACTACAAATCCACAACCAAATTCATGTTTTTTTTTCATGGCAACTGTAGTATATATCGCAGTTTCTTTTTCTTGTGCAGCCATGTCCTGTCCATCGCATTTCCTGGATAGCGGTAATGTCAGCCTTATAACTTTCGAGGACATCTGCCAGTTGGATACTTGCACCGGATCTATATAGAGTTCTTACATTCCAAGTGCATATCCGTAAATCGTGGTCCTTATAACGTTTGCGGGGGTCGTCAACAAATAGGGGTTGTTTATGTTTTCTGTTTCGTTTTTGTATTTTCACTGCCATTATGAACGGTGGCGGGAGGCAAACCCAGCCCACCGGGTTTTTGCATTTTACCTACTGCCAGGATATTTGATTGCAGCCGCCCATTATGGATCAGACGCTGACCAGGATGCGATATGTTGAACCTGGATTTTCTTCCTTTAGTTTCTATCCGCCGTTGGCCCGTATGTTTGGCTCATCCGCCTTCTAAGGACAAAAGAATATGCCCGATTGTTTGATGAGCTTCAGTGACATCAGTCACCTACTATACCTGATTTGATGCTCATTTGTTTCGCCTTCTCACTCTAGCTAGCTAACGGAGGTTTCCGAAAAGCCATTGCCCAGGACATACTGCGTGGAAGTAGTGAGCTGCTTGGACTGCCCAATGAAGGAATCATTTCTGGCCACTCCCAAGTGAATGGCAATCAGAAACTTTCCACCTCCACGGACAGTCCCATGTCCCATGAATATATATGAATGAATATATATTTAACATAAATATTTCTCGAAAAAAACAGACGATGGTGGTAAGAATGCAGTTGGGATGTTTACAAATTCTAAATTTAGAAACATTGTTGTAATTCAAAATATAAATCCAAACTTTTTATTGAATTATTGCTTTCTTTTGAATTTACAAAGTCTTAAAGCTAAAAATAAAGTCTGCATTCCTTTTTGATGTAAATAAAAATTACTCTATTACGAGACAAAATGCGAGCGCATCTAAGCAAGTATGAAGTGCTGGAAACAAACAAAAGTTTTATTCATGTATTTTTTTGTCTTTTCAAATCGCACAATGCGGCACACGTCTTGCTTGCTTGCTGTTTTAAATCCAACTAAAACAATTTTCGTTGCTTTGCTTGCTCTCTTGCTTGCTTTATTTCATGGTACAATAATATGTTCATGGTAAAGTCGTAAGAACAGCTGTTTTCATTTGTTCATGAGGTTCTTCGCTTCGGCTGTTACACTAACATGTATTTTGTTTTTGTACTCTTTAGCATTCTCGTGTTGTTAGTATGCCTTCGTTTAAAGTTTGACAACTGAAGCGAATAGAGCAAAAACAAAACGCGCGCTGCTATTACCATGTAGATATTATTGTACCATGCTTTATTTGCTCTCATTTTCATATACGTATACGCAATTTTGAGAGCGCGGCTTCCAAGCAGCTTCTGCGCCCATAGCTGTTTATGTTGATTGCATCGAACGAAGATACGCAATCCCTTTTATTTCTGTCCAACCAAACAGTAAAATACAACTCGAACTCGATGAGAGAACGTCGTCATCATAGTCTAATAATATAAGTCGACGCGTGGCGTGTTGTTGTAATATGAAACGATTTTGACAGAATTTTGTTGTACTATTGTTATGACAATACACTCGATATGTCAAAATCATTTTATATACGAAGAAGAGGCGAAGGAAAAACGCCAAAGTAAATAATTACATGCATAGAATTACATGTATTAAAAAAAGTAATTGGCAGAAATTATACAATTTACAATTATATTTATATTTCAATTTAATTTGCGCAACACTTTTCAAACGTTTAATAACGAACAATAAGAATCAAAACAAATGATGAGACAAGTTTGACACTTCGGGTGTATTATGTAAAAAAAGAATGATAAAAAGAAACAACCCAATAACAAAATGCCTGATCAGCTGGGCTTATGCTTCCACTTATATTATTACACTATGGTCGTCATCGAGAGAACGCAAAGAGAGGGATAGAGACTCCTGTCCATAGACTAATACATACATAGATACATTTATTACAAAATATGTTCACTTAACTTTTTCCTGTCGTTTTGGTGTAGAACTGAAAAATTTAAATATATTTTGCACTTTTTTATTGACTTTTATCGTTGGTATACATTTGTATTGTATTTAACACAACTAGTTCGCCACAAAAACACGAAATTCGGTTGTTGTTCCTATGTTGATCGCTGTATACTATTGCCACTATCTGGTATTATTGAACCCATATTTCTACCATCCAATGTTTACTTTCCATCGTACCTATGACGTTTAATTTATTGAGCGAATAAAACCTTCTATGGTATGTGTTATTCTATGACCTAGTGGCAGTACTTGACAACGCCTGTGGGATATCTACTTATTTCCTTTATATATATGCTGCGAGTGTCCTACTCTAGATATATTAGCGGCATTCATGTAAACGTGAAAGCCGAGAACTTTTGCTCAGCGCAAGTTTCCCTCGCACCGTTGCATGAGGCACCAGGTAAAGTTGCTCAGCGTAGTTGTGCTCAAAACCATAGCAGCTGACCAATATGGATACATAAGGTGGTAGCAGTAGCAATTGCATGTATTATGTATGTGTACTTTTTCTACTGTTCTAGTGCTATCACCTTATTTATCCATCCTAGTCAGATGACAACGAAATGTCAAAAGTTTACACGTTTCTCCATCCCACGTTTGCGCAGCAAATTTGCCTCGAAAACTTTCCACTTTTGAGCAAGTCGCTTTGTATGGGAAATTTGTTTGTTTTGACGTTTGCTGTGCAAGTTTACGATGTTTTCGAGTTTACGAGGTTCTTTCGAGCTTTCATGAAGGAAGACCACTGATGTTTTCGAGTTTGCGAGGTTCTTTCGAGCTTTCATGAAGACCACTATTATTACTCTATTCGTGCATCATTCTTATTTGAATTTCATATCGTTCAGCTTTTGTATGTTTACACCACTATATCTGAAATGACATATAGAAAACAGCTGGTTAGTGCATTCCAATAATCAGCCGGCCTTTAGGGTTTGTTGCAAAAACAAAATTGCGATTTTATTATAATTAAACAAAGTTGAATTTTGTTAGCAATAACATGGCTTCAGCTGCAACGCCCTCACCAAACAGTACCCTTAATAGCAAAAGATGGCATAACCTGCGTCGAGTTTTGGAAAGAGCTGGTCCATTCTGCAAAGCCGATTTCACCCCGTCCGCAGATAATTTGGAGTTTTTACAAAATACTTGCAAAATATTGGTAATAGGTAAGGAAATTGTGGAATACAAGTAACTGTTGCTAAAGAGCTTTCAACGTTTCAGGCGCTGGGGGTTTGGGATGTGAACTACTCAAAGATTTGGCTCTCATGGGTTTTGGAGATTTACATGTCATCGATATGGACACCATAGACCTTTCCAATTTGAATCGTCAGTTCCTGTTTCGGAGGAATGATATAGGCTCCTCAAAAGCCGAGTGTGCCGCCAACTTCATCAATACGCGCATACCAACGTGTCGAGTCACACCTCATTTTGCCAAGATTCAGGATTTCGATGAATCATTTTATCAACAATTCCATATTATCGTCTGTGGCTTGGACTCCATAGTGGCGAGGCGTTGGATCAATGGCATGTTAATATCAATGTTGAGCTACGACGAAGATGACGGCAGTGTCGATCCTTCGTCGATAATACCCTTGATTGATGGTGGCACTGAGGGGTTTAAGGGTAATGCTCGTGTTATACTACCAGGCTTCACAGCCTGCATTGAGTGTACATTGGATTTGTTTCCACCCCAAATTACTTATCCCTTGTGTACTATAGCAAATACTCCCAGATTGCCGGAACATTGCATTGAATATGTTAAACTAATCCAATGGGATAAAGAAAATCCCTTCGAATGTGCCTTAGATGGTGACGATCCGCAACATATTGCCTGGGTTTACGAGCGTGCCATGGAGCGTGCGAATCAATTTAATATTACCGGTGTGACCTATCGCCTAGTCCAGGGAGTTATTAAGCATATTATACCCGCTGTGGCCAGTACTAATGCTGTCATAGCGGCCGCATGTACAACGGAGGTATTCAAATTGGCCACCAGTTGTTATGATAGCATGTCAAATTATTTGAATTTCAATGATATCGATGGCATTTATACCTATACTTATGCTGCCGAAAAGTTGGAGAATTGTTTGGCCTGCAGTAGTGTGCCACAGGTGGTGACAATTGAGGATCCGAATACCACAACACTGGAGGATGTCATAAAGATACTGTGTGACAATCCGAGATATCAAATGAAACAACCAGGTGAGAATTTATGTTACACCATTCGGAGATATTTTTGTTCATACAAAATTGAGTTTTAAAGAGTCCCACATTTGGTATAAGAAACTTTATTTTACACAAAATTTCTACAAGCAAATTCTAATATATTTTTTGAGAAAAACGCATTTATTTATATTTTATGCACTTAAGCATGTTTTTTTTTTACGCCAATCATATTTTTATGCTCTTATTTTATACCCTATTGCAGGAATTACAACCATGATTGATGGCAAGAACAAAACTCTTTACATGTCCACCGTAAAAAATATCGAGGAAAAGACCAGAGCCAACTTAACCCAATCTTTAGGTGAATTGGGTCTCAAAGATGGTCAACAAATAGTGGTGTCCGATCAAACAACACCGACTACCATAGCGTTAGTGCTTAAATATAATGTAAATGAAGTAGAAATGAATTAAATAAAATTAAACAATTTTCCACACCAAAACGTAACATAACGCAACATATAATATGTAAAATTAAAAAAAATATATAAAACTGTTTAAAGCACTAAAAACCAACAAAATAATATAAATAAACATTATAAAAACAAAGCAATTAATAAAACAAGAAGCAAAATCCAACTGTTGCAACTTATAAAATCAACAAAAACATCTCATCATCACTCAGAATCAGCCATAACTATTCACTGATTTCGTCGATAACGGGTACATTTTGCAACTCTGAACATTTGCGTTTCCACATGGCTAATTGCTCCTTTAACACTTTCTCCTTGGCGGCGGCTCGTGTCAGCAGCACTTTAGCTTTTTGCAGCAATTGGGTCTTCTTGATCAGTTGCTCCTTCACATATCTCAATTCATCCTGCAGCGACGAGTTATCCATTTGTTTATTTTTATTCTCACAATGGGGACATTTTGTTTGTAACTTTAATTCCAATTGTAAAGCGGCTATTTTATCCAAAGATTCGGTATACATTTGCTGTAAACGTGTGCAGTCAGCCGAGGCTTCGGTGGATGACTGTAAGGACACATGAATGGGTAAGTATCTGTCATTATCTTTGTTAATAAAACTCCTTACCCTAGATTCACACGATCTTCGGCCGTCTTTTAAATATTTATTTTCGGCTCTTAATTTCTCTACCAAATTCCTAAGGGACAGTATTGTATGTTCTGCCGATTGGCCTGATTGTAAATTGAGTTTGATGCCACTGCATTTACAAAGTTGTCGGCGGGCTTCTGACGACGCCATTTCTTCTTTAAGGGCAATTATATAGCTGTTTTAGTGAAAAATATTGTAAGGAGAAGGTCAAATGGTCAAATTTTGTCCAATTTGTATGTTATTCTATGTTTGCGGTTTACATTTATTTCGGCCCAGTCCCATTCACTAATACTCACTCTTCCAAATGTTTAATACGCTTTTGTAAACGCTCCGTGCTATCACCCTGTCGCATCAGATCATTATCCAACTGCAACTGTAGATTCTTTGCCTCCAAACGTATATTTTGCGCCTCAGTGGCAGACAGTTTCTCTTGTAACTTTTCCATTTCTGTGGTCAGGGCATTGCTACCTTTTCCCTCCAATTCCATAGCCAAAATCTTACGTTGTTGCATTTCAATGCGAGCCTTTAACGCATCTATTATCTCACTATGGGGATTTTGCATTGAGGATACTGCAAAATGAGGTTTACACTGCTGTATTGCACTGCGTCCCGGTGAACTACACTCACTACTAGCTCCCGTATAAGTTTCAGGGCTTTCAGAGGGCGTATATTTTGCTCCTCCACACGGTGCAGACGTTGACTGATGATGTAAATTGGGACATGAAGGAGTGCGGCAGCACTTCATGGCATTTTGTACATTATGTTGTGTGACTCGGCCCAATTTAGCTTCTAATATCTGCTTATCCTTTTCCAAACGATTGATTGTAGTGCGAGCCGATTGCAATAAACTTCTGGTCTTCTCCAGCATAACTTCCGATTCCTCCAGTTTGGCTTTGAATTTCTCAGCGTTTTGTTGCCATCTCTTTTGTTTTTCCCACAATCCCACCTCATTGGCAATGCGTGCTCGTTTACTTTCTATGATCACCTTTTGCCGTTGTATTTCCGCCCTACCATCTTCCAGATCCAATTCCAGTTGTTGACAACGTTTTTGAAGATTTTCATTTTTAACACGAGCATTCAATTCGGTCTTTATAGACACCACGGGTCTTTTGATCAGTTGCTGACGTAGCGATTGATTAAGTTCTCTGGCCTGTTTCTCTCTATGTGTTATATTTGTTAATTGTTTCCTTAAAGCCTCCACCTGGGTTTGATAGATTTTATTGGTGGCCTCGGTGCGTGTTAGATCTCCGGCCAATTTGGCAATTTGATCTGCGGAATAGTTGGAACTATCATTTATGTATCTTCGCTGATCGTCCTGGGGTGGAAACAACATTACAGTTTTATTAACGTTAAACGAACAATTTTGCATGAATTGAAATTACTCACATGGAAGTTGTTCAGGGTGTCCATTAGTTCGTTGATATGTGTATCCTTTTCCTCCAATAGCGATCGCAATTGATCCATTTTGGGATTATTCGCATTTGCTGAGGACTTTTCTCGTTCTTCAAGACAACGAATTCTAAAAATACAAAAAAAAAATTAAAAATATATATTAAAGATTTTTCAAAACTGATTTTATAACCAGTCAGGATTTAAAATAAATCCTAACAAGATATTAAGTTTCAGCTTTTTGGAATCTAGATTATTCGGAATTCCTTTGCAGCCCTGAATCACCTTAACAAGTGTCAAATTTTGCGACAACCCATTGCAAACAAGGTCCTTCCAGAATAATATCGAAAGCACACATAGACTTATAGAAAAGGACAATACATCATGCGTCCTTTTTTCATTTTAAAGGAAATAAATATGGAAAAATGCCGAGAGTGAACGTGACTGCTAACTAAGGCTAATTAACCAACTGCTAATTAAGGCCAGCACCTTTCGCGTATCCACACTAAAACAAAACTAGTGAGCTGTGCGCCTTCTAGTTTTCGTGCTCACTGATTGAGGCCTACAGTTTTTTACCGATTCCGAACGGTATTTTTAGAAGTTTTTTCATAGCTAAATACTCGATACTGTCGGCGTTCACCATCGAAAGTAATGTAAGGTAAGTATTCAGTTCTAGCGTATTTAGATTTTATTAAATTTTCTTTCGCTTAAGAAGTACGTGCAAAAAAAAAAATAAAAAAAAAATTACAGCAGACAGTTGTCCGAGGCCTTCGGCCACGGACTGTCCCTGCAGGCTGTGTCAGAGACACGGCCATTAAGTTTAACGTAGAATACGCCATCCGATAAGACAGAAAACATATATAACAATAAATTCATTTGCTTATATTATTTATCATTTATTGTTATATATGTTTTCTGTCTTATCGTATGGCGTATTCTACGTTAAACTTAATGGCCGTGTCTCTGACACAGCCTGCAGGGACAGTCCGTGGACGAAGGCCTCGGACAACTGTCTGCTGTAATTTTTATATTTACCAACGGCATTTGATTCAAGTCTGTTTAAAAAAAAAATATTATGTTAAATTTTTTTAAACTTAATTTAATTTATGTATTTTAATTAATATTTTTATTGAAATAAGTTCTGTGAATGTTGAGAGGGCCGCCCTAATATTAAAAAAGGTTTACCTTATCGAGTCTTCGCATTAGCATTCGAGCGTTGTGTGAAAGCTTTACGCTTTACAATTCAAAATTAATGTTACAACAGCTTTATTGAAGCTTTCGCAAAAAAGCTTTATTACGTTAGCTTACTGTTTGTTTCACTTTTTACTAGATACATGTTGCCAAGCAACATTAGCTTGCTGTTCGTTTCACTTTTTACTAGATACATGTTCCTAAGCAATGTTGAGCAACCAAAAACACTCAACCAAACACCACACATATGTTTGAGTGTATGTGTTTAAACAATTTTCATTTGAGAAATTAAAATACTAGAAATATATCAACCAATATGAAATGTATATCAAACGAAAGATAACATCTTCATTTACCTACAAAAAAAATTTTAAAAAAATTCATCTAGCCGTTTCCTCAAATTCAATGAAATAAAGATTACAACAATAAAAACCTGACATGACTCCTCATACCGTAAGGTAAGACGTATTCTACGTCAAAAAATATCGTGAACCGAAAATTTCGATCCCTTTTTATGAAATTTTCGTTGCCATACGAAGTACGTGTATAAAAAACAACTAAAATTTTATGAAGCGTAAATTTTGCTCATTTTTCATTTGGCCGTCGGTGGTGCAATGGTAGTGTGCGCTGCTCTTGTGCGTGAGAACGTGGGTTCGATTCCTACTCTGACCACCTTAAAATTTCTTTCGACGGCGGTCGGTCACCTCGCTACACTTTCGAGTATTTAGCCATGAAAAAGCTTCTCAAAATACCGTTCGGAACCGGTATAAAACTGTAGGTCCCAATCAGTGAGTGTACAACTAGAACCCGCACACCTCACTGGTTTGTGAAAAGCTCTCACTAATCCCTTCATGTAAAGGGAAACCATTTATTTATTTATTTTTCATTTGCTTGGTACTCAGCTCTTTGCGAAAATTTCTTAGGCAAAATCAATTACAGTGTTGTTACGCCAACCGTTTGCGGCAGTATACGGAAAGAAATCCTTCTCGGGCCACAACTGGATATTGTTTGACATTTCTGCGAAAACGACTTCAATCCGATGCTATCGGAATCCCAAGAGAACTGATTGGGGCAAGTTCCACAGGATTCTGAAAAGTAAGCTTACCCACTATACATGTAGAAAAAGCTGTATCAAAGTTGGAGACATCCATGGATACTGCATTTAAAGTATCATGTCCTCAGTCACACGCAAAGAAAACTTATCCGCCTTGGTGGACAGATGAGCTTACAACGCTAAGAAAAGAATCCCTCAAAGCTGTGGATCCTGGCAAACATAGAAGGATAAACTTAAAGAGTATAAGAAAGCAATAGACACTGCAAAAATACGATCCTGGTCAAAGTTCAGTGGATCGATGGAGAACACAAAGGATACAGCTATAAAATAAATACATAAATGTTTTCCTATTACATCCAATGGGATGGGGAGAACTTCTCACAATCACTGACCTGTGCGCTTTCCAGTTTTCACTCACTGAATGGGGCCTACTGTTTTACACCGATTCCGAACGGTATTTTGAGAAGCTTTTTCATGGCTATGTACTCGATAGTGTCGCCGTCACTATGCGAGGTTACCGCCGCCGAAAGAAATTTTAAGGTGGTCAGAGCAGGGTTCGCACCCAAGATCTCATGTACAAGAGCCGCGCACACCAACCATTGCACCACCGACGGCCACAGGATACAGCTAGACTTAACAAAATAATGGCCAAGGGTAACTCAAGTCCCACTTATGTGAGGAGGGATGACGGGACATGGTCAAATAGCTCAGCTGAATCGCTAGAGATACCCTTGAAAATACACTTCTCAGGCTGCGGGAACACATCCAGCGAGGTGCTAACATTATCAACCCAATACTCAGATACTAACGATATAGAGGATATAATCAGTCCAGACAGGATATCCTGGGCTATCAATAGCTTCTCACCATATAAATCTCCGGCCCAGATGGTATTATACCAACAATGCTGCATTGCGGGTAGATCACAATTAAGCCGTGGCTCTGTATCATATTCCCATCTTGCCTGACTCTAAACTACTTACCAAAGAGTTGGAGTCAGGTATGAGTTTTCATTCCCAAGGCGGGAAGATGGAGTCATGAGAGCGCAAAGGATTTCAAACCGATCAGCCTCTCATCGTTTCTTCAGAAAACGCTGGAAAGGTTAATTGATGCATACATCCGCACGAAAATGAATGGACCGCCCAAAATATCATGCAGCCAACATTCATATCTAAAAGGCCGCTCAACTGCAACAGCCCTGCACGAAGTCGTCAGAAGTATTGAGAGGTCCTTAGAACACAAACAATATATGAGCTCAGCGGCTATATAAGAATCACTTGAAGATCTAGGCGTGGAAACATTCCTCAAGAGTTGGAAAGTCACATTGCTACAGAGCAGAATTATCAACGCCTCTATGGGCAACAGCGAGTCATCAAAGCGAGTGAATAGGGGAACTCCTCAGGGTAGAGTCATCTCTTCCCTACTTTGGTAACTCGTGATCCACAAAATACTACTAAAACTAGACAATATGAGGGCCGTGGCGTATGCGGATGACGTGGTAATAAAAGCATCTGATTTGTTCCCATCCGTGTTGAACGAAATCATGAATGGGGCCTTGAAATCACTTAACGATTGGGCCACTGGCAGTGCTCTGGAGTAGATCCAGGGAAAACTGAGGTCATCCTTTTTACCACAAATACCAAGATACCAAAGTTTAATCCTCCTCGGCCAAGAGGAATAGAGATTCCACTATCAACTCAAGCCAAGTACTTGGACGTGATTCTAGACCCTAAACTATCTTGGAAGCGTAACATAGAGCGCCGCGCACAGAAAGCAACCGTTGCGTACTATGCTTGTCGGAAAATGTTCGAAAGCCGATGGGGTCTCCGACCGAAAATGGTGCTATGGATGTATACTAGTATAATCAGACCCATACTCTCCTATGGAGCAATGGTAGGTATGGTGGCTTGGCGCGGGGAAGACGTACACCATGAACCTGTTGTATAGAGTTCAGAGATCTGCTTGCATCGGCATAACAGGGGCAATGAGGACGTGTCCAGCTGAATCCCTTAATGCAATGCTTCATATTATACAAATTGACCTTCACATAACAGCTAGTGCGGCCTGAAGCGCCACCCGACTAAATACTCTTGGAATCTGCACGAGCAACGCATATGGACATGCGAGAATACTACAGACACTCCCAAGAGAACTCAATATAACCACCGATTACTACACGTTCGATGTCATTGACGTTCGATGCCAGGTTTCCCAGAAGAATAGAGTGGGATAAAGGGGTACCACTGACAGGTTTTGACACCAAAGTATTTACGGACGGATCCAAAATAGAATGTGTAACCGGCTCGGGTGACTTCTTCGAAGAGGCAAGCCTCAATGTATCATTCAAACTCCCAGACAAGTGCAGCGTTTTCCAAGCGGAGGTACTGGCCGTTAAGGAAGCCTGCGCCGAACTTATATTACTTATACAACGGAGAACAGAGCGCATTGGAAAGGAAGCGGCTCTCCTATCACTTAAATCTAACTACACTGCATCTAAACTCGTTAGTGAATGTTGCGAAAAACTTGTCGAGCTAGGTCGACTGGTAAATGTGGTTCTTACCTAAATACCAGGCCACAAGGGTCTCCTTGGGAAGGAAAGGGCAGACGAACTAGCCAGGGCAGGATCATCTTCCACCGAACTCCATATGGTGTCAGTCGGTCAAAAGAGGTATTTTCCTGCATTACCTTGAACGAGCAAAGGCCAGATGGAATAGAATGGAAACGTGCCGCATATCCAGAAACACATGGCCAGAATATAACATTCACTGGACTAACTCCCTGATTAGCCAAAATCGGCCGGGCACTAGCCAATCGGTAATCACGCAAGATGGCTGGATCTTCCATATAATGACCATTGCCGTGCCTGCTAAGACGGCAGTTGTCCGGCTCTAATGAATAGATGCCTAAAGACTATGGGTCGGCCCTTCCTACACAACCTCACTGAGATACACGGGACAGATCTAGGAGATCTAATGCAGTATCTCCGATTAACAGGTTGGATATAGACACTGTACATCAGTGTACAACTGTGTCCCAAGACACTAATTGATGCTAAATAATATCTTTAGCAACCACGTGAACCAACCAACGCCACGTTATTTCATATGAAAACAGTTGTTTGATTATTGTTTGGGACTGGAACTTTGACATTTCGATACTCGTAGTTTTAACAACCAAAAGTAACACCGCATGCATTAAAAATAATTCGGAGTGCTTAGAGGAATTATAAATTAAATATTTGCGAGGTAAATCAAAGATAGGTGATAACTCCGCAACAAAATGTCCGGTTTAAAGATAAATAACAAAATTTCTTACGAACATTTCGCAAGAACTGAATACGGGGCTTAATTTGCGTGCTACTTAGCTGTGTGCGAAAATTTTTCATGCAAAAACAATTGCAGGGTTGGTATGCCAAAGTTATTTCGTACGAAAAGAATTGTTTGGGACCGGAATTTTGACATTTCGATTATTTTGACAAACAAAAGTAACTCATGCATTAGAAGTAAAAATCGAACATTTTTTACAGAGAGTTACCACCTACATATATCTGATTTACCTTGCAAATATTTCATTAATAGTTTCTCTTTTTGAACTCCATTTTATTTTTAACGCATGTGCTTTTACTTTTTTTGTTTCTTAAAATAATCGAAATGCCAAAATTCCGAACTCAAATAATTATCAAACAACTGTTCTCATAGGAAATAACTTTGGCATAACAACTCTGTATTTGAGTTTGCTTAGGAAGTTTTCGAAAAGAGCTGGGCACTAAAAAAATGAATAGTGAGCAAAATGTTCACGATTTTTATACAAGTACTTCTTATGGGAGTGATAATTTCCTAAATGAATACGCTGCTTAATTTTTTGGGAGCGGAGTTTTGACATTTCGACTATTTTGAAAAACAACAGTTATGGCACATGCGTTAAAAATAAATTGGAATGCGAAGATATGTAGCAAGGTAAATCAGATATAGGTGGTAACACTCTGCAACAAAAATTTTCGTTTAGAGATAAATCTAACAAAGACGATCAAGAAGTAGACGACCAGAAGATGTGCGCAATTTGGCAACCCTCGTAAAAGAGAACCAAAAACTGGTCACAATTCATTCGAATGCATTTCTTTCGCGTAATATCGTGATTATTTCATACTTTTTGCATAGTTTATGTAAGTTTACTTCAACATTGTTGAAATTTGTATAGTTATATACAATAACTCTATCAAGAAGCTGCTCGTGTATTGAAATATTCAATGAAGAGAGTAAGAGATAGGGCAGAGAATGATTAAGATTAAAAGAAAGAAGAGAAATTTTGGCTGTCTATTGTACATCGTTTTTGAATGCAATTCAGACTAACGTATATTATTAATTCATTTTAAAAATCAATAAACTACACTTACTTCTCCCTCATTAGCGACATCTCATCATCTTTAACCTTTAAACAGCTCTCCCAATAACTGGCCTTCTCCTTTAGCTCTTTCAATTGTTTCGCATAGTTTTCTGGTATGTCCTTCACCTCTTCCAATTCATGTTTCTCAGTAATTGTGTTTGAACCCGCCACCACTTTTACGGGCGAACCGCTGGCTGATGGTGTTAAATTCTCGTCAAACAATTCTTCAATCTTCTCATCGGACATTTCATGTAGACTATTGTCCACATTCTCCTCGCCAGCCGAAATATTACTAGCCAATTCTAACTTTTCATTGGAGTTGCGTCGTACTGTAAGGACCTCCAATTGTGTCTTCAATTCAAATATTTCCAGATCTTTTGTTTTGATATTAAAATTGAGATTTGTTATGGTACTCTTTAGGCCTTCCATCTCAGTATTGAGTTTACTCATGTTCAAATGCGATTGTTCTCTTTCCGTTTGTAGTATATCTTGATATTTCCCAATAGATTTGTCCTTTTCGCTTAACAAGGTATGGAAGGATAAAATGGTTTTCTAAAATGTTGGAAGAGAATATTTAAAATATATTAAAATTTTTAAATGGAATTTACACTTGAAATTACCTCTATGACGTCCGATTGTAAACTTGGCATACTTTGCTCACTAGTGACATGTTGCTGAGTGGCCTTTAAAGCTCTCAATTGCTCTTCTAAATCCTCTACTTGCTGTTTAGCTTGAGAGAGACTTAAGAATGAGAGAGATGTAAAAATTAAAAAAAAGAGAGATTTTTGCGAACGTTATTTATATCTCACAACATATGTACATATGTACCTTTCTTCAGATTTTTTCAGTTTACTTAAAGCTTTATTCAATTCTGATCCATTGGGGGTTTGTTCCACAGATTCGCCCGAATTACTTTCATCCTCTACTACAGTCTGAACAGATTTAGATTCCAAGGATACTGGTTCATTTGAAGTTTGTACTTCTACTTCAGAGGTATTCTTTGAAATATCCTTCACATCTTTCGAACTGTTTTCCGAATGCTCCTTGTCAGCATTGCCGATATTTTCTTCATTCTCTGAATCCTTGGCTGTCTTATTTCCATTTGTCTTGTTGGTTTCCTCTGTTTGTGTTGCCATTTCTTTCCTAGCCTTTCTCAAAGGAGATTGTATGGGTGACATATTTTTATCTACCAATTCTAAGGAAGCTTTTCTTCTTACTCCATTCGCCGAAATTTTTCTTTCAGCCGGCACTGGTGGTGTTAGGATATTTTCAGTATTACATCCTATTTCTTTGGTCTCCGGTTCAATTTCTTTGGCCTTCTCAATGGGAGATTCAACATTATGTTCGTCTGCAGTTTTGTCATTTCCAAATAAGGCCTCAATCGTGTGCCAATGTTCATTCTCAGTTGCCATTTTTAGTTTCAAAGCATGTAGGTCCTTCTCCAAAGCAGTGCATTTCTTTTCCAACTGCTTTGTCTGATCTTCATATAGTTTGCATTGTGTTTCGGTTTTGATGAGCTGTATCAAATTAAAATTGGAAACAATAAGAAAGGGCGGAATGGAAAATTGTCATAGAAATTGAGGCAGTTTTTGCAAACACCTGTCTAAGATGGAGTTCCATAGTTCATGAACTGGCATTTATCATGATTTTTTCTAATATTGTATTAAAAATACTCTTTTCTAATATTTTTCCCAACACGTCGTAAATTTGGAATTAAATTGATACAAAATAACAACTATGTATGAGAAATTCTGTACAGCTGCCGGCTATGAGTTGGAAAGGTGCATGCATCAACTCATGTGCACAAAGAAAAAAAAACTTTCATTGCTCGGTTGCCGCAACAATACTTTGATTGATTTGTAATAATTTATAAATCGCCACCGTTCATGTACTTCTCCCAAATAAACTCATGTATCTCGCTCTCGTATCTCGTATCATGTTGTCGCAAACGAGTTCTCGTTTGCATCAAACGCGTACAAACTTACATTTGCTGCAAATTTAAAAAACGTTTGCGATAACTGAAATTAGCCATTTTTCTAATGAGAGTACAGATTACGAAGAACGTAAATTTTTCTCATTCTCTCATTCAGTCGACTGTATACACAGTCTTATCCACTCGTTTGGCATACACACTCACGCATACACATAAAAGTGATCACACACTCTAATGCTTCGGCCTTCCCTACACATTACCTTCTCCTTTCAAGGCCTTCCAAGGCCTTCCTTGCGCATTGCCTAAAGAAGGCCTTAGAAGCAGGGTTCGTATTTCGTGGGTAATGAGTTACATTGGGTTACCCAGGGTAACCCATTATTATTGCCGTGGGGAATGAGTAGCGATCGTTTACCCATTACCCTGCGGGAAAATAATGGGTAGCTACCCACGACAATGGGGACTTACTCATCACGATTTCCCATCACCCTCAGGGCAATGGGGAAAATAATGGGTAGCTACCCACGAAATGGGGAATTACCCATCACGATTTCCCATTGCCCTCAGGGAAATGGGGAAAATAATGGGTAGCTACCCACGACAATGGGGAATTACTCATCACGATTTCGCATTACCCTCAGGGAAATGGGGAAAATAATGGGTACCTACCCACGACGATGGGCCATGAGTTACCCAGGGTAACTCATACCCATTTTTGATCGATAATATGAAAAAATTAGAAAAAATGTCTATATCTCGGAAACGGAGCGTCCAATTGAAAAAATAACCAATTTTTGTGGATTTCTAAGGGGTTTTCATATACTGGTCCAATTCGTAAGGAAGAATTTTTTTTTCGAAAAACCGCCAAAATAAAAAATTTTTTTGATGGGACGCACCGTTTTCGAGTTATATCCACTTTTTTATTTTAGCGTTTTTTTTTATTTTTTTTTCGAAAAAAAATTCTTCCATACGAATTGGACCACTTTATTGAAAACCCCTTAGAAACCAAAAAAAAATTTGTTATTTTTTCAATTGGACGCTCCGTTTCCGAGATATAGACATTTTTTCTAATTTTTTCATATTATCGATCAAAAATGGGGATGAGTTACCCTGGGTAACCCATTGCCCATCGTCGTGGGTAGCTACCCATTATTTTTCCCATTTTCCTGAGGGTAATGGGTAATCATGATGGGTAATTCCCCATTTCGTGGGTAGCTACCCATTATTTTCCCCATTGCCCTGAGGGTAATGGGTAATCATGATGGGTAATTCCTCACTTTCGTGGGTAGCTACCCATTTTTTTTTAAATGTTCATTGTATGAGTTACTCATGGGGGTAAATACGAACTCTGCTTAGAAGGCATGCAAAGAGTAAGGTCTTAGAAGCCATTTACTTTAATTTATTTTTGTTTGACAAAAATAAAATTAATTATCATTATCCACTTCTACATATTTATTTATAAGTATGTATGTATCTATTTTAGAAAGTTGTTCCACGCCCAACTTCAAATTGAAAATTTTAAAAATACCCTAAGAAATATTAAATAAAAAATATAATTTTAATATTTGTATGAAATTTTCCAATTAAATTACGGTTAAAAAGGATCGGAAAAGAAATTTCTCAAAATTGTAAAAATCTTGTTCTTGGTTATATCTGATGAAAAAATTCATGCATTCCTCAGGCCTTATTTTAGGAATGCATTGCAAAAGAACCATTCCGCATGCCTTATTTGTGGAAGGTCATGCGACTTCCGCCGCTGGGTTGTCAATATATCTTGGATGGACAATTGACGCGTTGTAGTTTGCTGCGCTTTTAGTTGATATTGGAATGCAAGGCGAGACAGACGCGTAAGTAGACAGTGAAAAAATAAACAAAAATTTCAACTTTTTTTAAAACAAACTTTATGGGTAAAACCAAAATCATAAAAGTTGAAAATTTAAACTAAAAAGAGCTTATGAAAGCCATAGATAAAAGTTTTAATTACAACTCGGTTGCTGTAACCGAAAGAACAGTTGGTGGAACCGTTTTTCGTGTCTCACAAAAGTTTTTCAGCTCTAATTTTTCATAATTCGTTTACTGCAAACGTTTTTCAGTTCTCGCAAAAGTTTTTTTAATTTTTGAGTAACTAGAACTCGGTTCCTGTAACCGATACAATAGTTGGTGGAACCGTTTTTCGTTTCTCGCAAACGTTTTTTTCAGCTTATATTTTTCATAATTCGTTTGCTGCAAACATTTTTCGGTTCTCCCAAACGAAATGACAAGTATGGCTTAACAGAAGTTCGTTTCTCCCAACTACAGTCCCCAAACGAACTTCAGTTATCGTTTGGGAGGAACGAGTTTTTTCTTTGCGCGTATATAAAATCTGTCTAGAAGAATGCATGACCGAAGATTGGAGCCTTAGAATACAGTGTCCTGTTTTCGAAAAAGCCGACCCGAGTGTATGTACCAAAAATCGTGGAATAATGTTTATATATCACATTATTCCACGACTATTGGTACATACACTCGGGTCGCCTTTTTCGAAAACAGGACACAGTGTTCTAAGGCTCCAATCTTCGGACATGCATTCTTCTGTCACATGTAATGTCCTCTCGAGCGTAATGTGACAAAGACTTAAGCTGTTTGTTGCAGACCTGATCGGACCTTACTCCTGCAGCTTTAAGCCTGGAAAGTCAATCATCCACCGGATATTCACATTACGACAGATCCTGGAGAAAACCCGAGGGGAACAAGTCGACACCTGGCACCTCTTTGTAAAAAAATTTACCTGTTACGGGTAAAACTGTACCAAGCTATGTCAGAGCTTGGTATTCCTACTAAGCTGACACGCTTTTATAGAATGACACTGAGTAACACGAAATCCTTAGTAAATTGCTAAGATCTCACCGAACAATTTAGTACAAGGCCAGGCCTCTCAGGCAGGGCGACACCCTATGATGTGATCTCTTCGACATTTTAATTGAGATCATCGTGAGAAAAGCAGCTTGAAAGCAATATGAATAAAAATATATGGTCCAAAAATAGGGAAGGGTGAGTATCGACGACAGATGATCCACAAGCTGTATAATCTGTATCCCGACATCGACGTAGTTATGCGAATCGAAATAGCGATGTACGCTGGCTAGGCCATGAAAGTAGAATGGATCAGAATGAACCAATGCAAAAGGTATTCGAAGACTTATTCGAAGTACATCGGGGAATAGGACTACCAGGACTTCGTTGGAAAAACCAGGTAGAATATTGCCTGCGAGAGCTTTGCGTTAACAACTGTAGGGGAAAGGCTAAATATAGAGCAGGTTGTAGAAACATTTTATTCTTGATCCCTCTAGGTTGTTTGAGGTCACCTAAGTATGGAAGTAAGTAAGTCGGCCGTGTAACGACTAGTTTGCGCGACTCATGTTCGATCGTTGCTTACAGTGAAAGCGGCGCTAGCGAAAAAGCTTCTCAAAAAACCGTTCAGAACCGGCGTAAAACTGTAGGCCACAATCAGTGAGTGTAAAACTAGAAAGGGCACAGCTCACTGATCTAGAGAAGCTCTTCCCTAATTCTTCTTGGGACGTAATGAGAAAATATTGATTTATTTTTGTTGTGGTAAGATTTGTATAGAACAGGTGAGTTCGTTTCTGTTGTCCGTTGCTGACGGAGCTGTTTTCAAAATACTTTCTTAAACACTGGAATACAATTAGCTTACAAAACTTTACCTTCTGTTCGTCTCGCCAATGTCCTAAGGCGCTGAGAGATCTTTTAAATAAGTGCGTTTCTTACCTTAATCAACTGTTGACTTTCTTCCATTTGTTCGGCTCTCTCCCTGATTATTGCCTTTACTGTGTCTTCAATACTTTTCTGCACATTTTCTTGGTCTTTGGAATCTTTTGTGGAAGTATTCGATAAATTTTTCTGTAAAAACTTATTATAGGCAAACGCGAAGTTCGTAAGGAAGACGAGCGGTGTAAATTTGGCATATTTCTCACGAAGGCAATTAAGGGATTTTTGTAAAAATCTGCGAGAGTAAGTGCGAAACTTATATGAAATGAAATGAGATGTTATTTATTGGAACTAACTTGATTTTAATGTGATAGTTTTGGCGCTCCGCTTGGAAGTTTTTCGTTAATTGCTCGTTCGAATGATTACGACCCAATAGGTCAAATTGTAAAGAGTCAACAGTTTGCTTCATATTGTCTCGCTCATCTTTCAAGTGGGAGATTTCGGATTTTGCTGTGAGTGAAATAATAAAAATAGAAAAAAGTAAAAAAATAAATATTAATCAAATATTGATATTCGACCTTTATGATGTGAACTTCTCTTGCGGATTAAATAATCACCTCGAGCTTGATTATTAAATCCGCAAGGGAAGTAATCAATAATCAAGAAATTTAAAAAGAAGATTGAAAAGTGTTTAAATTCTGCTGTAAATTCGACCCATTGTGAACATTTTCCAGTTCACTTGATAGACGTACCAGCATCCAAGTCCCTTTGTATTTTTGCCAGCAACAGTTTTTCCTCGGTGGTACTTTGCAGATCGGCCACAAGATGCCGCAAATTAATATGATTATCCGTAATGTCATTGAGCAGTCTTTGCTGCGATCCAATTTGATCTTGAGCTATTTCCAGTAAACTTTCCAATTGTGTTATTTTCCTCTGTAACTCAGTTTTCTGCACTTCGAAATCCTTCGCCATTTGCTGTTGAGCCTCAAACTCTAGTTGTGTTACAAATCTCAACTGTAGATCCTGTTGTATGATTCCATAATCCATACACATTTCCGGTATCTTAAGATCTGCACCATGTTTACCCGTCAGCACTTCCTCGGTAAACAAAGCCATTTGCATTTGACTTTCATGTAGGGAAGTCTGCAACTGCAAATACTCGTCTTCATTATAGATGTAGGAATTTTTGTGGTAATCCAAATCTCGTTGTAGTTTTTCCGTGTACTCTTTTAGTTTGGAAATTTCTAATTTCAAAGCAGCTTCCCGTTCAATATGTTGCAATTCTTGATTTTTCAAATCCGAAAGATTTTTATCAAAATCTTCTCTCATATATTGAAAACTCTTGGATTCTCTTTGCAACTCCATTTCGAGGGAGAGAGTTTGATCGGTGAGTTTGGAACAGGTTTGCATTATCTCCATTTCATTGGCATTCATGTGTAGCTTTAATTCCTCATAGTATTTTTTGTAGATTTTGAGTTCCAGCAAATCGATTTCATCTTTCCTTTTCTCCGTTACCGATAAGTTTTCTCTTGGCGTCTGTATGTTGGGTATATTTATACTTTTATTGGGTGTTGTGGGCCGGGTGGAACTATCCAGGTATTGAGGCATTTCCAATGGTGCCTCTTCAATGTCTTTTATTTCACCATCCTCTCTTAGGCTCTCTATGGAATTCAACTCTTCTGATTCAGGATATTTGGAGGGGCTTGGCGTTTTCTCTTGCTGCTTTCTCAAATACTCTTCTAAGGTGGGCTCTCTTTGCTGCAACTGTTTAACTGGCTCTCCCAGTCTCTTGGGAGAGTTGCTGGGAGAGTTGGAGATTTTTAATGCTTTGATTAAACGTTGCAGTAAAGCATCACAGATAATGATATTTTCCGAACAATCTAGAGAATATAAGAGTTAGGCAACATCATTTAAGGTTGATCTCAGTTCTACTCACCATCGTATTCTCTTAACTTTTCTAGTATCTCCAACATTCCTTGTCTCAATGTCTCATTTTCTTGCAATGCCTCTTGGAAGTTGTAGTCTGTTTCCTGCAATCCACTTTCTTGTAATTCTACTCTTAAATTTCCTTGACATTGTCCGCATACGGTTACCACCAAGGAGGCATCTGCTGAATTAGAAGAATCTTCTACTTCTCCAATTTCTTTGGAGGAACGTCTAGAGAAATAATTTTTTAGTTGTGGTGAGTTCTTGGGCGACTTTAGCAGTATTTTATTGTGTTGTTCTGAGGGGGATTTCAGTGGTTGTTTGTCGACATCTTTGGAAGTTGTTGGATTTTCTTGGGGAATAACGTTGAGCCGTTGTTGAAGGTCGTAAAGGTCCTTTCTGTAAGACAAAATTATAGGAGAATATGAAGAATTTAAATAGGAATTAGAATGAAGTTTTAAGTTGGGGGAGGGACATTTTAAAGTAGGAAGAGTCCGATATAGTTTAAAGAAATAAGAGTTCGAGAAGTAGTGAAATATGAACTAGTTTGTGAAGCAATAAAAACTATCTGGATCTTGTCAACTAGTTCCAATTTGGCAGAAAGAGAACAATTTATCCCAAATCAATAACTTTGAAGCAGGGGGGTTCTATGCCACAGCTGATCAACCTTAGAGTTGTGAAAACATGCAGAATAAAGTAACAAAGAGAAATAGCGACAGATGACCGGAAGAGTAATATAATATACATAGAGTAATATACTAAGAGTTTGCAACAGCTGTTTTTCTTGGACAGGAACCCAAGAAAAGTCACTGGAAAAGTTGGAACACAGAGTTATACAAACTTGGCAACCCACACAGAATGAGAAAAATCTTAATTTTAATAAATTTGTGTTTTAATTGCAATCTCTATAACTAATTATACTCTAACACTTAATTACATTTTAGTTTATTTCACTTGTTGTTCCTTTTTTCCTCAATTTAATTATCATAAAAATACTCTCAGTTGATAAGCTTTGTACTCTTGGTTCAATGCACAAAGCCCAATGTGAGAAAAATGCATTGAGCAACCCTACATACTTCCAGCCATCTATCGTAATTTCTCTTTGTTACTTTATTCTGCATGTTTTCCCAACTATGAACATTTAGACTCTGGTACAAAAATAAATAAAAAGGGAAATAAATAGGTCCCCAGTACATCCCGTGAAGGAGCTTGGCAGAGCTTCTCACAATCAGTGATCTGTGGGCTTTGTAGTTGCACACTCACCAATTTTGGCCTACTGTTTTACACCTATTCCGGACGTGGGTATGAGAAGCTTTTTCATGACTAATTACTCGATAGTGTCCACATCACTAAGCGAGGAGACCGTCGTCGACAAGTGGTTAGAGCAAGGATCAAACCCACGTTCTCATATGCAGAAGCCGCGCACAACACTATCCATTACATCACAGACGGCCGACAGAATATACAAAAATACTAGTTTCAAACTAGTTCCGAGATAGTAAAGACGTATAAATTTATTGAGTACCGAAGTGTACCTCTTTCGCTTTCTCTCGCTTGAATTTTCGTTTACTTACTGATTATCATAGAGTAAAATTCATATAGAGATAGCTTCTCGCTCATCCGATGTTTCATTTCACACTATTCGTCGTTAGGTAGGTACCATAGAGTAATGTTATATAGAGCTGCCATCTTTCTCATCTGACGTTTCGTTTCACACTCTTCGTGGTGCGATCGGTGCGGTAGAGAGTTATTTGACGGAAAGTGACTTAAGGCAGATGGAATTACAAAAATTGTTGACTAAAATTTTTCATGTCGGTTTGATGAAAAAGTGTGAAATTTAATCGTATTTTGGACTTTTTGTTATATTATATTGTTAATAAATATTTTCGGTATATTTACCCAAAAATTTTAACGCACAAAACGAAATGTTGTTGCTGATTTATTGTTAGTTGGCTTGAGCCATTGCCTCTATCTGGTATTATTAAAGCAATACTTTTCAATATGCAACGTCCATATGCAACACACCAAACTTCGTAAATTTACTGAGTAAAATCGCTTCTCTATACATAATTTCTCTATGGTAGGTAGTAATGAGACATGTTCAACGCAAATCGACTTACATCAGGTGTAGTTACCAGAAACGTTGATTTAACCTTTTCAAGTCGTTTAGGTAAAAACTTTGTTGTTGACTTTTATTGTTCGTATACATTTGTGTCATAATATTCTACCATGCAAGTACAAAATGTCATTGTTGTTTCCTTGTTGGATGTTTTGTAGTTATACTTCTACCTGGTATTAATAAAGCAATTCATTACAACATGCAACGTTCACTTGCAATCACACCAATTGCGTTTAATTTAATGAGCCAAATGGATTCCCTATTTCATTTTTACTCTATGGAGTATTCATGCCAACAGCTTATCGAAATGGTAGTTGGGGATTTGATAGAGGACAGTGTGGATAAGAGAATGAGCGATAAGCATCTGGAAGTATTGGTTTCCCATGAAGGGATTGAGCAGAGCTTCGTATAAGCAGTCACCTGTGCGCTTTCTAGTTTTATACTTAGTGATTGGGACCTACAGTTTTACACTGATTCCGAATGATATTTTGAGAAGCTTTTTCATCTGGAAGTAAACTAAGTTTAAATAATGTTTGATTTAATCTAATGACAGATAAATTATGTCTGATGCTAGCGGCATCGAACTAAACTACGAATTATCTTTTTGACCAACTTCTAACAACAACTCGAACTCCATCAAATCTCCAATTATCTTGGTAACAGCAAGAGAACGTAAATCAGCTGATGGGAAATCTTATACGATATTACTCTATGTTACAATACATGGATGGATAGGGAAGAGCTTCCCACAATTAATGAGTTGTATGCTTTCTAGTTTTAGACCATAATCAGTCAACCGTTAAATTCCTGTATTCAGTTCTTTCGAAATTTTCGTTGACCAATGAAGTACGAACGCTGCCCTGACCACGACATTAAGATTATTCTAGGCGATTTTAATGACAAATTGGGAGACGACCAATCATCGGTAATCACAGTCTACATGGTACCATCTCCGATAATTTAATAAGACTGATAGATTTCGCCGCTACAAAGAACAGGGTAGTTAGTAGCGCACGGTTCCAGCATAAGGACATTCATAAGGCGACCTGGATATCTCCTGATCAGAGGACGAAGAACCAGATTGATCACTTGGTAACAGTTGGCAGGCACTTTTCTAGTGTAATAGATGTACGTGTGATTCGAGGTGGCAATGTCGACTCGGATCATTACATGGTGGCTGCGAAAGTTCGCACAAGATAGAGCAGGGCGAAAATCATAGAAAGCCGAAAACAGGAAAATCTAGATATTGACAAGCTACAAATACCGGAGATATCAAAAACCGCAGAAGGATGAGCCATGGTAAGACGAAGAATGTTGCATTGCAACTGATGGAAAAGACACTGCACGTATGGAAATGAAACAGTCAGTTACAAAGCGTGCTGCGAGTGAGCGGTACAAGAGGCTGAGAAGCGAGGAAAACCGACTATTTAAAAAAACCGAATTGTGCACGATGAATAGTGAATCCCGAAAATTTTTTCAGAGGGTAGGAAGATCGAATCGAATGTGGCTGTCGGTGGTGCAATGGTTAGTGTGCGCGGCTCTTGTACATGAGAACGAGGGTTCGACCCCAGCTCAGACCACCTTACATTTCTTTCGACGACGGTCACTTCGCTTAGTGATGGCGACACTATCGAGTGCTTAGCCATGAAAAAGCTTCTCAAAATACCGTTCGGCACCGGTGTAAAACTGTAGGTCCCAATTAGTGAGAGTAAAACTAGAAAGCGCACATCTCACTGATTATGAGAAGCTCTCCTTAATCCCTTCCATATTGGACACCATTTTTTTTAGGAAGATCGAATAACGGGCCTAATAGTTGGCTGCCCTCCTGCAAGGGCGAGAATGGGAATCTGGTTACTGATAAGCAGTGTGTGCTCAAAATGTGGAGAGACCACTTTTCAGCACTACTCCTCTCAGATTCTTCCACTGATGATCAGGAGGTAATGATAGTGGTAGATAGTGTAGATTTACCCCCCCCCCCCAACCAAGACGAGATTAGAACGGCGATCTCCCGCCTGAAGAATAATAAAGCCGCTGGTGCGGATGGCCTACCCGCTGAACTTTTTAAGGCAGGTGGCGAAGGACTGATAGCCCACATGCATCTACTGATATGCGGTATATGGCTGGGGGAATCTATGCCAGACGATTGGAGTCTCAGTGTATTATGTCCTGTAATCAAAAAGGGTGTGGCCGTCGGTGGTGCAATGGTTAGTGTGCGCGGCTCTTGTACATGAGATCCTGGGTTCGAACCCGGCTCTGACCACCTTAAAATTTCTTTCGGCGGCGGTCACCTCGCATAGTGACGGCGACACTATCGAGTATCTAGCCATGAAAAAGCTTCTCAAATTACCGTTCGGAATCGGTGTAAAACTGTAGGTCCCAATCAGTGAGTGAAAACTGGAAAGCGCACAGCTCAGTGATTGTGAGAAGTTCTCCCCAGTCCCTTCATGGGATGTAATGGGAAACCATTTATTTTTATTTAATCAAAAAGGGTGATCCGTGCGTCTGTTCCAACTATCGCGGTATCAGTCATTTATCCATCGCGTATAAGGTCTTGTCGAGCGTATTATGTGAGACTAAAGTCAATTATTGAAAACCTAATTGGACCTTATCAGTGTGGTTTTAAACCAAGCTAGTCCACGACTGACCAAATATTCACGCTACGCCATATCCTGGAAAAGACCCGCGAAAAGCAATTCGATACATACCATATTTTTGTCGATAGCCTCATACGGTGAAAATTGTGCGAAGCTATGTCTGAACTTGGGATTCCGGCAAAACTGATCCGCCTCTGTAGAATGACGCTGACCAATACCAAATCAGCAGTGGAAGTGGGGAAAGACCTCACTGAACCATTCTGTACCAAGCGAGGACTGAGACAAGGCGACACACTTTCGTGCAATCTCTTCATCATCTTAATGTAGATAATAATGAGAAAGGATGCAGTAAATACGAACAAGACCATTAACACGAAAAGTCACATGTTGCTGGCGTAGGCTGACGACATAGACATCATTGGGCGAAATTTGCGAGAGGTTACTGCAGTATTTTCAAGAATCGAAAAAGAATCAGCGAAGGTGGGTGGGTGTTGGTGTTAATGAGGGCAAGACAAAATTGATGATGTCAACGACTAGAGAAACCTCTCGACTTGGTCCGCACTTGAACGTTGACAACCGATTTAATTTTGAAGTGGTAGATGAATTTGTCTACCTTGGATCCGCCGTGAACAAGGACAACAACGTTAGCCTGGAGATAAATAGGAGAATTGTGCTTGCAAATTGATGCTATATTGGGCTCACCAAGCAGTTTAGGAACAAAGCCCTCTCTCGACGGACAACAGTCCAGCTATATTACACTCTCATTTAACATGTCTTGACATATGGCTCCAAAACTTGGGTCCTGGTAGGGAAAACGGCGAGTACCGACGTCGCTGGAACCAAGAGCTATGTAATTTATATTCTGACGTGGACATAGCCATGTTATCAGAATGGATGAAGATGTACCATCGCGATAGGTTTTCGATAACGTATCCGATACAAGCAGAAAAAGAGGACGACCAAGACTCCGCTGGAAATATGTGTAATACGTTTTACCTCCTGAGGTTGTAAAATAGTCAATAAAAGTAAAAAAAGTAAATGAAGTACGTGTATAAAAAATAACGAAAATTTCGTGAACCGAAAATTTCGGTCAGTTTTCATTTGCTTGGTACTAAGCTCTATGCGAAAATTTCGTAAGCAAGATCAGGGTTGTTACGGCAAAGTTATTTCGTACGAAAACATTTGTTGGATAATTAATAATACAAAAAAAAAACCGTTTCCCATTACATCCCATGAAGGGATTGGTGGCTTCTCACAACCATTGAGCTGTGCGCTTTCTAAATTTTCACTCACTGATTGGGACCTACAGTTTTACATCGGATCCTAACGGTATTTTTAGAAGCTTTTTCATGGTTAAGTACTCGATAGTGTCGCCATCACTAAGCGACGTGGCCGTCGTCGAAGGAAATGTAAGGTGGTCAGAGCTGGGATCGAACCCACGATCTCAAGCACAAGGACCGCGCACACTAGCCATTGCACCACCGACGGTCACTCAAATGTGTACTAACAATAAAAGATAACAAAAAATTCAAAAATACGTTTAAATTTCACGGTTCTCAACCAAAACTATATGACAAATTTAAGTCAACAGTTCTTGTAACTCCACCTGGTATAAGTCTAGCAGCTCTTATCATGCCAACCTCACCACGAAGACTGTGAAAGGGCACGTCAGGTGAGAGATATTTTCTCTCTATATACATATATATATGTACTACTCTATGATCACAGGGATGTTAAATGGCTTCGGGAAGACGAATGCTTGCACAAAGCAAAATAAAAAAATATATACATATATTTCGAACAATTGCAAAAATGTAATTTTAATCATTAAATTTTGCATATAATTCAATATACATACATCTTAAGTAGGGATGTACAATTAATTGATTAATCAGGCAACCTGATTAATCGGCGTCCTGATTAATCGAATAATTGATTAATCATACATTTTGATTAATCGATTAGTCTCTAAAAGAGGGGCAACGAGGGAGTCTATCTTGTAAGTGGCTGTCTTGTAAGTGTGTATCTGAATCATAAATATTCCTGAATGTGCGTGCAAATTGCAGATGAAGTCAGTGTTTCTTATTTTGGCTGATGTATTGCGTTTGGCCGTCGGTGGTGCAATGGTTAGTGTGCGCGGCTCTTGTACATGAGATCCTGGGTTCGAACCCGGCTCTGACCACCTTCAAATTTTCTTTCGGCGGCGGTCACCTCGCATAGTGACGGCGACACTATCGAGTATCTAGCCATGAAAAAGCTTATCAAATTACCGTTCGGAATCGGTGTAAAACTGTAGGTCCCAATCAGTGAGTGAAAACTGGAAAGCGCACAGCTCAGTGATTGTGAGAAGTTCCCAGTCCCTTCATGGGATGTAATGGGAAACCATTTATTTTTATTTATTTTTATTGCGTTTT
Source organism: Phaonia tiefii (assembly GCA_963931995.1). Classification (NCBI taxonomy): domain Eukaryota; kingdom Metazoa; phylum Arthropoda; class Insecta; order Diptera; family Muscidae; genus Phaonia; species Phaonia tiefii. The sequence continues at coordinate 34,470,603 of OZ008369.1, forward strand.
AATTTCATGTATTCAGGGCAGTGTCGGGCAGTTTCGCAAAATCCAACCACGCGTGGTTGGATTGAAATATTCTGCCGATGCACTGCTTGCACACGTACAGTATAAGCTAAGCAGTTCTCGGAAGCGATCGTCTTCGTTCAAGTCTAAGATTGCATATCGGCATTTGTTTTCTACACTGTACAACAAAAAAATGTTTCCGGAAGAGTGGGGAAATGATTTTATGTTTATTGAAAATTTAGAGGGGAAAGCACAATGTATGATTTGTTCCAAATTGTGAAGCTCCCTAAATTGTTACAACTGTTATAAATCATTCCTTGTTTGAACTTTTTGCAAGATATATGTAAGACAAAATTAGTCGTTATACTGTGCTCTCATCATGACATAAGGAAAACAAGAATGCATTCAAGTATCATATTTTTTGTGCATGAATATAAATCAGCACTAATATTTTCCGTTTTTGTAGGGACCAAAATTTCAAATCAGTTTTTGTTTCATAGTGTAATGTGCGGCGCAGTCGCTCTCTGTGGCACTCACACAAATATGATGTTCTCTGTTTTAGTGTGCCCATCACTGATTCAGGGCAACAACGGGAACCCCTTTTTCTACCCGAGCCTCTACTGAAAAAACCGGAATGGCGGACCATTTGTGAAATATAATAAAAAGAAACACAAGTAATTAATACACGCTTCTCTTGCATGAACTAGAGTTGTATATAAGTATATTGTTTGTGTACCAACGCATAGTGATAACCGAGGCATAGTTGAAACCTTCTGAAAACAAAAACGTGAGAGACAACAAAGAAAGGAGAAGCAAAAGAGCAGCAGATTCTCATTTCATGAAAAAAAACGAATAATGCATTCAATGCAAATAAACGTAAAAGGAGCCGTTTTAAATCTATTAATTTTTTATAAATGTGGATTTATATTGTTAAAATCTCTACATATATAAAAATTACGTGTATGTTCGTGATCGCTAAACTCAAAAACTAGATACTGGACTAGATTTTGACCAAATTTTATATGCATGCTCTATGGGCCGTGAGTAGTGTTTCTGTGTAGTTTGAAGTTCGTCCGACAGTGTGCGGATTTAGTTTTTTTTTGATGATGCACCGTGATAAAATAGGTGGCGCCCACGTCGAGATATTAATCATTGTTTACCATCTGATGTTATAAATACTTTTGAAGGCAGGACGAAGTCTGCCGGGTCAGCTAGTTAATTAAAAATAATACATATATATTGAAATCGAAGAATAATTCGTTTCTAAATGTTACTATATATTTGGGAGGAAATTCGCATATGTTTCCACGTAAGTATATCGTCAGCTGAAATGCAAAACAACGTAACTACAAGTTTCATTTTTTTACAGAAGAATTATAAAATGGCAACTAATACAGTTTTGGCAGCTATATTTTCGACTTTTGCTCAAGGTAAGACCTTTCTTAAAGTAAGAACCGAAAGTATGGCTACATTCCTTACCATTTTTTAAGCTTTTCTGCTCCTGTACACAAATGATAATTGTAGTTACGTTGTTTTGCATTTTAGCTAACGATATGTAGGTTTCGGGGAAACATGCGAATGCTTCCACGTAAGTATATGAATGTTTGGGATGCAGAACGCATATGTTTTCACGTAAAAGCATACATGTTTGTCAGCAAACATGATACTGTTTGAATTTAAATACAAGTAAGTTTGGGACTTGCAAACATATGAATGTTTGAAGTGTGTTCCAAACATATACATGGTTCCTATAGAATATGTTTGGGAAAATATGTTAAGAGAGGCCGTTATTTTCCAGCGTGCAATGAAGCAGCAACAATAGCATCATTTCAAGATGTTGTTCACAACTTCCTCGGTAACCGCAAGTCCCCGGATTTCAAGCAAATAATCGACAGTTTGTTGGAAAATTATTGCAAGATTGGAGCTCGAATGTTTCTCAAAATGCATTTGACTACACCAAGATTTGGCGAAAATCGAAAGACGATATCAAGGATTTTGGGACGAGGACATGATGAGGATGTTGGACTATAATGCGTGAAACAGATCCCAAACAATACAACTGGCTCAGTTCGACTGCTCTTCATTTCTAAATTATCACATTTTATTGGATAAAACGGAGAGTGTCAAAAATTTAACAAAAAAACAATCTTTAAAGAAGAGGAGTGCATATTTGAATTCAGCGCCTCAAATAGCCTAAGAAATAACTTTGAGTTACCATTCTCCAAAACCATGTATACGTACATGTGATATTTTATACTGGAGGTTGCTGAACTATTGAAAAGTACTGTCACAACCCTCTGGAGAATATGTATCTACACAGACAGCCAGGTTGCCATAAACTCCCTGGAAGCCATGTTTGCTACGTCCCTGACGGTAAAAGAATGCCACTCATCAGTTAGGGTGATGGCAGTGTATTTTGACATCAGGCTCATCTGGGTACCGGGACACAGCGACATTCCAGGCAATTTCGTAGCGGATGCGTTAGCTAGACAGGGTACTACGGTACAGGTTCTTCCGGCAAAAGAAGGTGTTAGTATGCCAATCTCTACCTGTCGTTTGCAAATGAGGCAGTAGGCCGAGAATATGTTCTAGGATAAGTGGAGACTTACTTTAACTTGGAAACAAGCCAGGATCCTCTGGCCACAGGTTTACAGGAAGAGGACTAGGCAACTACTTAACTTACCGAAAGGCAGGTTATCCACAATAATAGGAACACTTACGGGACATTGTCTTTTAGGAAAACACGCCCTAAGATTGGGACATAGAAACTCCACTCTCTGTAGATGCTGCATGGAAGAGGACGAGGAAACGACGAAACAGCTTCTCTTGGATTGCCCTGCTCTGACAGGACTGAGAAGTAGGATATTCGCAACACATCTAGTTAGTACCGTAGCCCTGCAGGATATTGCTGTAGGTCTCATAGACAAATTTATTGAAAGGGAAAATTGGCTGGACGACTAGTCAATAGTTGCTATGGAGGAAACTGCAGGTATCACAATGTGATTATTTAGCCTAAGTGTGCTAGATAGCGTGCTGTCTTGCAGCCTTTTCAACCAACCAACCAACCAACCAACATGTGATATTTATGAATAATTCAAATATTTGTCGAAAGCAACGAAACTGACTACCAAAACAAAACAAAACCCTTAAAGAAAGCGAACAGTGTAATGGCAAAACTAAGAAATACGTTTACGTTGAATGTCTGTTTGTTGCTCCATATCGTGACAGTAACGCACTTTTACGATACTGTTGTTAATGCTTGACTGATTAAGCCTTTAGACACACTGACCGTCAGTGGTGCAATGGATTAGCGTGCTCGACTTTCATTTCAGCACGGGCCACCTTACACTATTTTTTAGCAACGTTCACCTCATATGGGGGGTAGCGACACTATCGAGTAAATTAAATTGCTTCTCAAAATCATTCAGAAGCTGTGTCAAAATGTAGATCGCAATTAGTCAGCCTTCTCTTTTATATTACATTTCTTTACATTCTCCGACTAATGTTAGTGATATTCCAGAGAGTCAATCAAGTGTATTCAATATTTCATTTTCATCAAAAGTGGATTTCAATTCAGTGACAGGTAGGATCTAATTCGTACGACATGCTTGCATAAATTTCAAGGACCTTTTTAAGATTTACAATATTCTGAAGAGAACAAAATTTCATTGAATCTACAAAAGTGGAATACAACATATCCCCCACTGCAGGCTAATTTTTCAGGTCACTTAGGTCACATTTGAGGCCATAGAATATATAAAGAAACTTAGGAGATACTTGCAATTAATATGTGACGTATGTTTTCTTACCTCAAATCACATTTTTCCATTTTCAACTGCAACCGCATCTCTTCCGATGCCCTCAGCTTCAACGACAGCTTCTCTATCATCTTTTCTTTGCTACGCTCTTTTGCTGACAGATTTTTAGTTGTTATCACCACATCATCGGGAATATTAAGACGCTTTCGCAGAAATTTATTCTCTTGTGCTATTTCGTGCAGAGAATTCAATTCAATAACCAGGGCATGGATTTCTTTGTCACGAGATTGCAGCTTAGATTGTAGAGAGGAGCATTTTCTTAATGCCGATACCAAACCATCTTCACCCTTTTGATACGATGACAAAGCATTGCAAGCCTCTAAAGCTTGTTTGGCTTTAAGACCAGCTTCTTCTTCTGCTTTCTGAAGCATTTCGCTCAGTTCACGACACTTGTCGTTGCTGGCCTTCAAAGCTGCCTCAATAGCTCTGCAGCATGATCGAGGATTTTGTGGGTTACGTTCATGCTCCCGCTCAGCTGTGATTTTATTCATAAGCTTTGTTGACGCTATCATTTCTTCGGCCATTGTTTTGATCTTTAATTCGAGTTGCTCGATTAGTTGATCACGGCACTCAAGAGACTGGAGGAGAGGGAAATAAAACATAAAATATTTACTAACTTATCTAAGGCTGTAATTCTTTAGAAAGCTGAAAGAAATTCCATGGTAAAAGGGTCTTAAAAAAGCTGAAACTTTCCAAGTTTATCCTCGTAGGTTACTTACATGCAATAGCTTTGTCTTGTCTTCCTGTTCATTGGAATCCTCACTCTCAATTTTTGTGCCAACACTTTTGTTACTCTGATCATCATCAGGTTTCTCATTACGACTCTGCAGCTTTTTCAATTGCTTATCTTTCTCTTCCATAATTTTTTTCCACGACAATGCTTTCTTCTCCAGTTTATCAATAAACTCTTTAACATCTCGTTCACTTTTCTCTCGCTCATCTTCCAAATAGTTAACATTCCCTTCTAGACGTTTCATTTCGACATTCAACTCTTGTATGGTCTCTTTGTGGGCCTTCTTTTCACTTTCGAGCAGGGTCAGATCAGCTTTACATTGCAGAAGTGCATCCTTTGCATATTGGATATCCTTGTCCAAAGTTAAAATGGTTTTTGACTGTTCGATATTTTGGTTTTGAAGTGACTAAATTGAGTAGAAGTGAAATTTAGCGATGGTATTTAAAAAAAAAATTCTTCAAATCTACAAAAAAAAAAAAATAATAAATATTTTGTCATTACATCCCATGATGGGACAGGAGAGCGTTTCTCACAATCAGTGAGCTGTGCGCTTTCTAGTTTGACACTCACTGATTGGGACCTACAGTTTTACACCGGCTGCGAACGGTATTTGGAGAAGCTTGGTAGGGTCAATATTACTAAGCGAGGTGACTGTCGTCGAAAGAAATGTAAGGTAGTCAGAGCAGGCAACGAACCCACATTCTCATATACAAGAGTCGCTGTAGTAACCATTACACCACAGATTGCTTATGTGTAATTTGTTATATTTGCATTTTTAAAGTACAATATTTCGTTGATTCAACAATTCAACAGTTCCCTATTTTCATTTTTCAATGGGTTAATGGGTTAATATGTCAATTGTTCAACAGTTCGGAGTTCAATAGTTCGTAGTTCAATAGTTCACTAGTTCAATATTACCAACTGTTAATTATTTTGAATTGACTTAGTGGAGGAAAAGTGAGATTAATTAAATCTACTCAATATTCCTTGATTCTTCAGTTTTATATTCTTGAATTTGAAATTATTAATAGTTCAAAACCTCTATGACTTAACGATGGTTCGTTCATTCATAAAAGTACAGCTATACCAGACTCTCGTTTTACCTGTCCAGGCATATGGCTCCGAAACACGCAAGCGGATGAAAAACACCTGGAGGTATTCGAGAGAAAAATTCTCTGTAAAATATATGGTCCTGTTAAAGAAAGCGGCGAGTACCGACGTCGTCGGAACCAAGAGCTATATAATTTGTATTCTGACGTGGACATAGCTGGGCGAATCAAATTATCCCAATTGCTTTGGCTAGGGCATGTTATCAGAATGGATGAAGATGAGCCAGCGCGAAAGGTTTTCGACGCAGAAAAAGTGGACGACCAAGACTCGTTGTTAAGACCAGGCCGAAGAATCCCTCCGCATCCTTGGTGTTATCAACTGGCGAGAAAAGGCGAAGGATAGAATCAGTTGGAGAAATATGTTAAAATTTGTGTAATTTATTTATTTCTTTGTTTAATTAATATGTGTAAGACATCTGACCTCATGAGATTGTAAAATAGCCAATAAAAAAAGAAGAACCTTTAGTTATGCCATACCTCTTGCCTTTCCAAAATGACCTAAACGAAGCCCAGAGGTCTTACCGTTCCAAAGTTATGACCATTTCACTGAAATGTTTCAATAAAATAAAATCTTAAATGTGTTAATTTACAAAAACAAATAAATGTGTGCTGTTATTTCGCTTCCAAAAACAAAAACAAACATTTTTGCATTTCAATAAAATGGTCATAACTGTGGATCGGTAAGACCTCTGGACTTCGTTTAGGTCATTTTGGAAAGGTAAGAGGTATGGATATCTTTCAACAGAAAACAAAACATAAGTTACCTGCCATCTGGCTGAGCAAATTGAGGTTATGTGAATTTTTTACCATTTTTTTTCGAAAGCTCTGTATCTCGGCGATTTCACCTCTTAAAGACCTTTCCAACAAGCCCAAAAATAAAAAAATCCGACCACTGGCTCAGAAGTTAGCAACTTTACCCTACTACCCTCCGACCGCCAATCCGAAAATTTTGAACCCACTGCCATTTCGCACCCTTGCATTTTCGGACATGGTCCTAGTGGACTTTTCTTCATGAAATGAGCCAAGGAATACGCTGGAGAATCGCTGAATCACCTTCCAATATTCCAAAATTAGAATATTTGAATATTGCAATACTGCAATATTTCAATATTTCAATAGTTCATTATTTCAATATTGCAATATCTCAATATTTCATATTCAATATTTCGATATTAATATTTCATTAGTCAATATTTCAAGACCTCAATATTTCAATATTTCATATTCAATATTTCAATATTAATATTTCGTTAGTCAATATTTCAGTATCCCAATATTTCAATATTTCGACATTTGAATATTTCATTGTTTTAATAATTCAATATTTCATTTTTTTAATAATTCAATATTTCAATATTTCAATATTTCAATATTTCAATATTCCAATGTTTCAACATTTCAATATTTCAATATTTCAACATTTCAATATTCCAACATTTCAATATTTCAACGATCAATATACCAATATATCAATAGTTCATTAGTCAATATTGCAATATCTCAATATTTCAACATTTAATATTTCAACATTTCAACATTTCAATATTTTCAATATTATATATTCCACTATATCATTATTCCAATATTTCAATATTTCAATGTTTCCATATTTCAACTTTTCATTATTTTAATATTTCAAAAATCAATATGTCAATATTGCATTAGTCAATATTTCAATGTGTTAATGTTTCAATATTTAAATATTTTAATATGTCAATATTTCAACATTTCATTATTTCAATAATTCAATATTTCAACATTTCAATATTTCAACATTTCGCCATTTCACCATTTCAATATTCATTATTTCAAGATATCGACATTTCAAACTTCCAATATATCAGGATTCCAATAATTCAATGTTTAATATATCAATATTTCATTAGACACTTGTTCAATATCTCAATATTTCAACATTTCAATATTTTAATATTTGAACATTTCAGTATTTCAATATTTTAATGTATCAATATATCAATATTTGAATATACCAATATTTCAATGTTTCAACATTTCAATATTTCAATGTTTCTATATGACGACATTTTAATATTTCAATACTTCACCATTTCAATATTTCAATGTATCAACATTTCAATATTTCGACATTTCAATATTTCGACATTTCCATATTTCGATATTTCAATAGTTCAATATATCAATATTTCAAAATTTCAATATTTCGACATTTCAATATTTCAGAATTTTAATATTTCAACATTTCAATTCTTCAATATTTCAATATGTAAAAATTTAAATATTTCAATATTTCAATATTTCAATGTTTCAATATTTCAACTTTTCAATATTTTAATGTTTCAATATTTAATGTATTAATATTTCAGTAGTCAATATTTCGCTATTTCAATATATCAATATCCCACATATTTCAATATTTCAATACTATTTCGACATTTCACTATTTCAATACTATTTCGACATTTCGACATTTCAATAATTCATCATTTCAATATTTCGACATTTCAATATGTCAATATTTTAATATTTCGACATTTCAATATTTCGGCATTTCAATATTTCGACATTTCAATATTTCGACATTTCTATATTCCAACATTTCAATATTTCGACATTTCAATATGTCAATATTTTAATATTTCGACGGTTCAAAATTTAGACATTTCGATATTTCAATATTTGAATATTTCGACATTTTAATATTCCAATATTTCGACATTGCAATGTTTCAATATGTCGAAATTTTAATATTTCAATGTTTCAACATTTCAATATTTCGTGATTTTAATATTTCGACATTTCAATATTTCACTATTTCGACATTTTAATATTTCAATGTTTCAATATTTGAATATTTCGACATTTCACTATTCCAATATTCGCCATTTCAATATTTCAATATTACAATATTTCAGTGTTTCAGCATTCAATATTTAAAAATTTAAACATTTTAATATTTCAATATTTCAATTCTTCAATATTTCAATAGGTCAATGTGTCTATGTGTCAACATTACAATATTTCAATGTGTCCATATTTCAATAGTTCACTAATTCAATTTCAATATTGCACTAATTCCATTCAATATTTCTATTTCATCTGTCCACATTCTTCTCACCTCGATTTCTCTTAACAGTCGCTTGATATGTTTGTTCTTTGTGTTGATACTGCGCAGCAAAGTCTCCTGTTTATCCAACTCGGAGAGGGGATCAGAGGAGTCTCGATCGCTGCCTTCAGCATTTGCGGCGGCTTCTTGTAATCTTCTTTGAAGCGCAAACATTTCCTCCGTCAACTATTTATTAAAAAATAAAGAAAATTTATCGATTCCGAAATTAAGAAGAAATTACACAGAAGTCGTCCGTCAATCATAGAGGCTCAAGTTATAAATATCTCAAACTGGTATATATTGTTGTTCCAATGTAGTCTTAAGCGGAGCACACATTTGCCAATCATGAGCATGATCATCGTTTATCGTTAACATCAATTGACGTTTTACAGTCAACTCCGAATACTAATGAGATTCTAATCGCTTTAATTCACATACCAATCTTGCTTGGAAAAACTATTGCTAGTTTTGGTAGATTTATTAAGTAATCGACCAAAAGCTTATGCTATGGAAGATCAAAGCTGTGGTCCGCTTTAGACGTAGGATATTTACAAATTTTCTTTCAAAAATATCAAAATAACATTATTTTTAATATATCATTCTCAGTACGAGTATTTATACCCACCTCTTTAATTTTATGCTTATACTCCAGTTTTTCATCCTCCAAATCACCCAGCATTCTTTTTAGTTTTTCGTTTTCATCCACCAAACGGTCACGTTGGGATTCTATGGAAAAATATATCTTGCCTATTACTGCATATCCTTAAGGACTCCCCCCTACGCATATTTACCCAAACTTCCTTCTTCCTTATCGTCCAATTGATCTTCCAAATCTTTCACTTGGTCCCCTTTATACTGCAATACAGCCAGCGTTAAATCCAAAGTTTTTCGTAATGATTTCTTGGGTAAATCCTCAGTGACCAAAGCCAATTCCATTAAGGTGTCGTAGACATCTTCTTTTTGTTTCGATGACAAATCCTTAAATTTTCGCACTGATACAATTTCGGGAAGATCCATTTTTAGTTTTTCTTGGAGAATTTTAACATTTACAATAGAAAATCGTAGTTTTTACATTAGAAACTCTTGACACTTTTGCCTTTTCTACAAGACCCATTAGTAATCATTTCCGTACTTCAATGAAAATGTCTTACTAAATCAATTTTGACTCAAGACTAACGAACATTTTGAGTTACTTACAGGGTTACCATGGTTACCATATGACTGGCATATTCACTCCAAATGAAAGTGTAAACATTTGTGTGAGGTTTTTAGCCCGGCTTAAATTGTTTACGGTTGCATGTGATTGGCAAGGGGTGGTTTTTGTGTCACGTGTCAATCGGGGTTGGATTGAATTTTTTATTTTTGCTTTTATTTTGATTCTCTCATTCGGTTTTGGAGTTTTGTTTAGAATGCGTAATGAAAACAAACTCATTGAAGGACTAAAACAAGGACATTAACTTTGAAATAGTGAATAATAGAATGAGAGCAAAAATACTAATGCATGAGCAAATGTGTGTAATTGTCAAAAATATAAATGTGGTTAATACATATAGCAGTCACTCAATGAATCAAGTCCCGTATTCAGTTCTTGCTAAATTTTCGATCTCATTTTCGTGAACCGAAAATTTCACTCACTTTTCATTTGCTTGGCACTCAGCTCTTTCAATTTCGTAAGCAAACACAAGTACAGAATTGTTACGCCAAAGTTATTTTGTACGAAAACAAATTGTTTGATAATTGTTTGGCACCGGAATTTTGACATTTCGATAATTTTAACAAACAAAAGTGACAGCACATTAGTAAAAAATAAACTGGAGTGGGAAGAGGATTTATTACTGAAATATTTACAAGGTAATTTAGAGATAGATGGAAACTCTCCGCAACAATATTTTCCGGTTTCTAAATATATTAAAATTTCTTACGAAAATTTTGCAAGAGCTGAATACGGAGTGTTAACAGGGAACTTTATTAGGGAGAGAGGAGAAGTTAATTAGAGAATATAGAGTAAAATTAGCGGCTGGTTTGGTTGAATTTTAACGGTGTGTATTTGTACGCTTGTGGGATATGGTGCACTGAGCAAAGTTGCAAATATTTGCAAGCAAAATATGGGTGCTCTGAATTTTGATTTGGCGAAAAATTTTTAAAAAATATGTGATTATAGGATATTAATGTTACAGATTTAGATTTTGGAGATGGTTTAACTCCAGAAGCCTGAATTCCTGTTTTTTTATAGAACACGATACAATGTGACAAACAAATACAAACTCTTGAAAACTTAAATTTCAGTTTTCAGTTAATGTAAGAGAAGTTCATACTACAAGCTTACAAGGTCAGGAACATTTTTCTAACTGAAAAATGTTTGGTTTTTATTGGAAACAATAGACAATTCAGTTAAGAACACTTACTGGCATGACTTGTTTCGAACTTCGTAACAAGTTCACCATCAGATGCCTAACTACTGTGCCTGAATTGATCATCAGACCATCAATCGTATATGTATATACAAACCCAAACATGCAATTTACATATGGGAATTAGTATCGATCGAAGATCCCTAAGTATCAACACACACTGAAAGGTTCATAATTCCAACTCAAGAACATACAGCTTTTTCCCACCATGTTCTTCTTTTCCTCATGCGTACTCGCACTGTTACAGTGCTTTGAGGTGAGTTTTTTTCTATATCACAGAGTTGTATTTTTCCGTGGTATAGTTTTTAATGACCGGGCTAGTGTCAGTTACGTTTATTTGAATTTGAATTTTATGACCGAGTTTGTTAGTTTTTAGTTAATGTATGAGAAATTTATACTACAATCTTACAAGGTCTGCAATATTTTTGTAATTGAAACTTTGTTCACTAAAGCGAACTACAGACTTGTCATTCATGGGCACGAACATCATCACTCGTTGAAGTTTATTGTCCGTTACCGCCCTTCTTGATACCAACTAATATTGTAATCGAGTATCATGTTCACAAAATATTTTGTAATATTTTTTCAAATTCATCAGTCAGATAAAAAGTTATCGACCAAGCTCAAGTTTATGTAACCATTTTTTTAAAACTACAATATCCGATATCTCGTGAATTAAAAGAGATAAGTTTACGAGTTATCGAATGTTTATAATGGACAACACAAATGGACAACAGGTGTGCTGTCCAAGGTCATGCGCTAGGTAGATAACTAATCAAATTGTTATTTAAATCAAATCAAGATGTAAACAAACAACATCGACTGCTGTCTTATTTGACATCGACGTTGATAATAAATGTACAGTAAATATATACGGTAACTAATGTTCATGCTCTTGTTTCGATAATTGGAAAATCTATTCAGTTTTCCTGTTTAAAAGCTTTCAGTTCTTTGTGGAGCATGTGCCAAGGCAAATTTCAAACCTTAACTTTATAATTAAACAACAATTTTCAACAATTCCCTTAGTTACTGACATGAGACATGAGTCATTCATGAGCATAAGCTTGGCCGATAACTTTTTGTCTGACTGATGAATTTGAAAAATATTCCCAAACAATAGTGATGCGAACAAATTCGATTACATTCGTACATGGTATCAAGAAGGGCGGTAAACCGACAATAGACATCAACGATAGCTGATGTTCAAGCACATGAATGACAAGTCTGTGGTTGGCTTTAAAATGAAATAAAGTTATCGAATGTTGTTGATAGGATAATCGAAAAAAACTTAAAGCGTAATACAGAATTGTTAGTCATGAGTGTAAGTTGTGTCGATAACTTTGGCCGTAGCTGATAAATATGAACAAAAATTACCAAAATTACTTGCAAGTTAGTGATGGGAACAACGGCTTCGAAAGAGGAGTTAAAACGATAATAAATGTCACCGAAAACCAAAGCTCAAGCTCATTATAAACAACTGTGTGCTCCGCTTAAACGTCTGATGTATGCAAGTTATCGGTTTATTTTAAATAATCAAAATTTTTCGGTAATTTTGATAATAAATGAATTTTCATAATCGATAATAAATGCCTGGAATAAACGTTACTTAACTAAGCCGATGGTCGTATTTTTAATTAATTTTATTCTTCGATATTTCGCTACCCTTTGGGTAGCATCGTCAGTAAGATAAACGCAATTATTAATTTGAAACGAAAAGATTGATTCCACCAGGAAGATACTACCCAAAGGGTAGCGAAATATCGAAGAATAAAATTAATTAAAAATACGACCAAACGCTCGAACAATTGCATTTTTGGCGTAGAATACGTCTTACCTTACGGTATAGGGAGTCATGTCAGATTATTATTGTTGTAATCTTTATTTCATTGATTATGAGGAAACGGCGAGATAACTTTTTTTAAAAATTTTTTTGTAGGTAAATGAAGATGTTATCTTTCGTTTGATATACATTTCATATTGGTTGATATCTTCTTAATATTTAAATTTCTCAAATGAAAATTGTTTAAACACATACACTCAAACATATGTGTGGTGTTTGTAGCGTGAACACAAACTATGCTGCTGTTTAAGTGTGGACACAAACCTTCGGCTGTTGTTTTGATTGATGAAATATTGAAATTTCGTATATTTACTTATGTATTTAAGTGAAACAAAATGTTAAATGTGAATTTGAATTTAACATGGATATATAATTATAAAAAATATAAATCAAATTGATTTGCGTCTGTTATTTATCATTTATCCTTACCCTTTTAATTTAAAAACATATTTATCCTATTTTTCCTACCATAAGCTTATGTATACATATTATCAAAAGTAACTATCAAATAAATAAATTCATTTGCTTATATTATTTATCATTTATTGTTATATATGTTTTCTGTCTTATCGGATGACGTATTCTACGTTAAACTTAATAACCGTGTCTCTGACACAGCCTGCAGGGACAGTCCGAAGGCCTCGGACAACTGTCTGCCGTATTGTTTTTCTTTGAATGTAATAAGTTTTCACAATTATAACGCGTTGTTCTTTCGTAAGCTGCCAAATTTCAGATTTACACTAAATCTAAAAAGTACAATGTTACTGAGACACCCTTTAGAAAGATCTGTACACCATTTCCAACTGAAATTCAATAATAATCAATTTAATTTTGAAAAATATCAAGCTTTTATTTGAAATTTCAAACACATCAATTGAAATTTATATAAGAAAATATAAATTGAAATTTAAAAGACATTCCCTGAAATTTAATACATCAATTGAATTTTTAAATTTAAAATTGGTTGTTGCATTTCATTTAGGGCCATTACCACAATGTGTGGTTAGGGATAACTAAGAGTTATAAATTTTAAATTCCGTACAATCTGACAGGTAAAACCTTAGCCTTAAACCTAAAAAAACATGGTGTCCCATAACATCACCAGAAGGGATTGGGGAGAGCTTTAGTCTTAACTGTGGCATAAATTGAGCTGGTGATAATGGGAGTTAAAGTAATTTGAATTTCAAATTGAATTTTAAATTTTCAATTGATTTTTTTTAAATTCTAATGGGACATGGTGTAGTAACTGATTCCCAGTAGCCATTTTTGATCCCCTCTAGAAAAGGTTTGTTATATTTTAAATGTGTAATAATAACCAAGTTCTGTTGTTAAACAAGTTTCTTAATTTATTATAGATTTCAAGCACATAGATCTGGTAATCCAACTTCACGACTTTTGGCATCGAGTTGCAACAGCATAAACTCGTATGTTATTAGGGTGGCCATCATCTGCAAGTATCAAAAAATATTACAACTCCATTAGGACATCAATACTGTGGCGCTCTTGACATGTAGTACATGCAACTTACACCAAATAAACTCGAACGCGTCACCAAAAAGAAACCTTTGCCGGTGAAACCTATTGCCTCATTAAGAATTTGAGCCACAAATCGTTGTACTTCCTCGGTCCAGCAGCCACTTGGCACTAGGAATAGTGTCTTCAGAGGTAACATCGAAGCATCATGAATTGCCGAAGCAAACATGAACGATGATGCAGTGCGTCCCAACAGAAAGAACAGTGAAAACCAAAAATATGCATAATTGATGGGGTAACGAAGTTTCCTGGAACGGAACTATTGGGTGAACAGTGGCTTAAGCATTAATTGTGCGGAACTTACGTAAATATGTATAACAGATTATTGCATATAAAATACATATTATTTATGCAGGACATGAATACCAGTGACGACACATGATCATTGATCAATTCCATAAATTCGCAGAGCATAACATGTTGACGGCGTATTTGATTCCAGATATTGTCGGGAACATACTGAAAGGAAATGTAGATATTTAAAATGAAAATATTCGAGCGTTAGGTCTATTTTAAATTATTTTATTTGTCAATATTACGCCGCCGTGTAGCATCGAAATGTACATAGATAGAATCATTTTCTTAAAATTGATACAAGCACACATACAGAAGACAGTGGCAAGACAGTATTCAAATCTTTTCATTTCAGTTGAGATTCGGAAAGTTTGAATAAAAAATCTCACTAGAAATTTATAAGGTTTAAAATATATTAATTGAAATTCAAAAAAAATTAAATTAAAGTTTAAAACAAATCAGTTCAAAAGATATCATCTATTAAAATTAGAAAAACATTAGTTGTAATTAAAAACCTATCAAAACTGATATTTCTCTTCTGAATTGTTTTACTGAAACCCAAATATTGTGAAACGTTTTATGTTTGTGTGGATTATTTTTTTGAAAATAATGCAAAACTTTTTAGAAATTTTAAACTATTAAACCATTTAATCGTTGTGATATTTGTGTAAAATCTCTCTCAATTCTACCATCTGTAGATCATGTCCTGCACATGTATCTACTATTACTTACACATCCACTCAAAAGTTTTATACGAGCTGCAAATTGTTGAAACCGTGCTGCCAGACCCAAACTCAGGGCAATTATGAAGAAATCCATAAAGTTCCACATAACTGTAAATGTAGTACTAAGGTACTAGATGGGAAGAGATGAAGAGAGAGGAAGAAACAAAAACAAGGTATAAGAACATGATAAACTTCTAAAACAATTTGCCCAAAAATATTTGGTGAAAACAAAAGGAAAGCTAGGAAAAACTTTTGCTCAGCATAATAAGTTGTAGTTTTTCCTTCCATTTTCTTAAGCAACTTGGAAATTTGCTACGATTTTATTTTCACCGAATAATTTTAAGCGAAATCAATACGAATTGCAAATACAAATGTGTATGTTGCCACGGTAAAGTGGTACGGAAAGTAGTTGAAGACATCACTAAATTCCTGCATTACTATAAAATCCTTGAGTGAATGACGCGTGTCGTTCGGGTGACATTTCAAACGTTGCATACGAAAATTGTAATAACTAGAAGCGTGATATAGCGTTGTCTCAACTGAAAGGGAATTAAAAGAAATAGGGTTACCAAGTTTTAAGTTGTAATACATGGTTGCTCAAGTTTTCAATTAACCTAGGGCTAATATCCAAAATGTTATCGTTAATGTAAGTAGTTGCTTCCACAATGACCATTTGGGCGGCTGATAGGGTGGCTGTAGAAATATCATATCGATACGTGTCCAGTGTCTTATTAGAGCCGGCCAGCGTCGTGCCAAGTTTAGGAAAGTCACGCAAACCACAAAACACAAGTAAAAGAATACAATGCTAACTGGAGAAAAGTTAAAAGGAATATCAATTGGAGTTAGTTCATATTAAATGGTTTAAGTATAAAACATTACGGTGAAACATTGTTCGAAATGCAAAACAACTTAACTAAAGGGTTTTCCAATAACGACTTGACAACGTTTTTTTTTTTAAATAAAACGCAAACCATTTGAGATATTTCCAAAACTTTATGATCTACTTGAAATACAATCAAAACATTTATGAATGGTACTCGACTTCGTTCATATGGCCACCGCGGGCACGTCGACAGCGGTCGATTCGTTGGACCCAATTTTCGATGACTCGGTCACACATTTCGGCCGTAACGGTCACTTTTTCGCATTCAATGTTGGCTCTGAGTTCTTCCAACGTCGTTGGCTTGTTGGCATAGGCCAATGATTTGACGTAGCCCCAAAGAAAAAGTCTAGAGGCGCTAAATCGCACGAACGAGGCGGGCAATTTACTGGTCCATTCCTTGAGATAACACGCTCTCCAAACTTACTCTTCAATAAATCGATTGCAACGTGTGCTGTCTTGCTTGTTGCACCATACTGTTGAAACCACATGTCGTCCAAGTCCATGTTTTCCAATTCGGGCCAAAAATAATCGGTAATCATGGCGCGATAACGATCGCCATTCACAGTAACGTGACGATCGTTATGGGCGACGAAAAAATATGTCCCAATGATGCCGCCGGCATGCAACCCTCACCAAACAGTTATTTTTTGTGGATGAAGTGTGATTCATGAAGCACATATGGATTTTCACCAAACCCATTGAGCCAAAAATGAGCTTCGTCACATGAAATTCATCATCTTGGCGCATCTTCTACAGAGCCCAACCGGGGAACGTATGTCGCTACAAATGGTCCACCGGCTTCAATTCTTGAGTCAGCTTGATCTTGTATAGGTGTAAACTAAAATCTTTACGCAAAATTCGCCATAAAGTGGTCATGGCGATGCTCAGTTCTTGAGAACGCCGCGGAATCGACTGATTTGGATCGTTTGCTACGGACGCCTGAACAATGAATATGTAGACTCCCATTTTTGCACTACTCTTGTTATTGCTTGTCTACTAAGGGGAGAATAACAACCGACAATTAGAGTTAACGCCCTTAAAGTTGCGGTCACCGACTCCGAATTTCGGTAGTACATTTTTACAATTTGCATAAGTTGTTCGTTCGTGAAGTTTACTATGATGGAAATGTTGAGATTACTGAAAAAAGGAAAGTAAAAAATAAAATTCAAAGTTGTCAAGTACCTATTGGAAAACCCTATATAAGAGCTATTTTTTATTCCATTAAGCTATAGCCACTTAAGACTTTCCAAAAAAAAAAACGATCCACACTTAATACTACGCAATGTGGCAACATTTGCTGTAATGGGTGAAAAAATGCGATACGGCCACACGTAGCAGCAGATGATGTAGTTTTACCTGGCGTTTACACGGGACAGTTTTGCTCCGACAGTAGCAATACATTCACACAATTTTACTACCACACTTACACTTCTCTCACTTGCCTCGCCACTGTCTATGATTTTTCAACGACAGTAACTTCGGCAAGAGATTTGACATAAGCGGCCAGATCATGGCTGAACTAGTAAAGGTTGGCGCAATAGAACAACTGATTTTGCTTTCTTATGACTCCATCTGTTAAATTTAGTGTATTTTGTTGTTGTACTTTTTTGATTACTGTGTTTGTTCATATGGATCTGTGTTGAATTTGACGGTTAGAGTCATGAACCAAAAACTAAATGCTTGTTGTTGGTTCACACAATTACAACAAATCCTACTGCGTCAACCACTACTAGTTCAGCCATCGGCCATATCGGTGACGTTTCGTAGTAATTTCAGAAAAAAGCAAAACATCGCAAACGACTTTACAAATTGGGAAATATATTTGTATTTGAAAATTTTGGTAATTTTTATTGAAATATTGATGCCAATACAAACATATAATATTGCAGAGTACATCAGATCCATAGTAATTTGGAGAAGTAAGACAAAACACAATGGCAAAAGAGCGAAGAAACAAAAAATCAGAGCACGAAATTTAACGAAACGACACTGTCGGCGGTTGCTTAAAACTGTACTGTCTTTATAACTGGCTGGACGCGTACGTCACACAAACAATTTTTCTCTTTGTGACAACTAATACATATTCTCAACTATCTTGTCTCAAACTGTCCCGTGTAAACGCACCGTTAGGCAGTAACAACAGATATTTTATTTTTGTTCATTCGTTTTAGTTGTCAAACATCTGCGCAAATATCTACCAACAATACAGAAAAGTATAAAAACAAAATACGGGGTTTCTGGTGGCAAATTTTTATTTTAAAATACGATTATTTCAAAAAGTAATACGGTGGGAGGGTGGCGCCGTTGGAATTACCGAGTGTGCGGATTTGTCAGTCACGATGTCGCAGTGGTCGAGTGAGCATCGTGCGTTCGCTGTGGAGACATTTTTTAAGAGTAATGATTCTTACGTAATTGCTCGACGACAATTTTGTTCAAAGTTCGGTATTCGGCGAATAAGTGATGGACCGAGTGTAAATTTAATTCGTTCGCGGGTGCAGAGATTCCGCCCAACTGCTTCGGCTATGAATGTCCCACGGCCAGAGCCCTGTCGATCTTCAAGGACTCCCGAAAACATTGAACTGGTTGAAAGTAGTTTACGTGATAATCCGCGACTTTTAATACGGAAAAGAGCAGCCTCACTGGGACTTCCAAGAGCGATTATTCATGAAATTTTAAAAAAGGATCTGAAGTTCCATCCTTTTAAAATTCAAATCGTTCAAGAACTGAAAGAAATTTTTGTGAAACGATGTTGGCGCGTTTTCGCACTGTAAATCCCATTTTTTGGCCCAACGAGGCTCATTTTCACTTAAACGGCCACGTCAACAAGCAAAACTGCCGTTACTGGCCTCCATGAACCTGCAACCCTCGATTGAAACATCAAAAACCATTGCGTTGCCCCAGAGTAACTTTTTGGTGTGCCTTATCCATATAAGATTAATAGATAATTGGACAATTTTTATTTCGAAAATTCTCGAGGCCAGGCGACGAATGTCAATGGCGAAAATTATCGACGCATGATTACGGAATTATTTTAGCCAAACTTGCGAGCTCATCCATCGTACTCTTCACACACGTGGTTTCAACCATAAAGCAACTATTGTATAGAGAAGAAAATTTACTCATGAAGTGGAATGCCAACAAAGAAAACGAGTGAAGCGTGTCATTTCTCTGCTCGCTCTCTTACTCTATTCATGCAATATTTCAATACGCGAGCAGTTTTCTGATGATGTTATTCTATCTAACTAGAGAAATTCCAGCCATATTTAAATAAAATTTCATAAACAATGTAAAAAGTATGAAATAATCAAGTTATGACGCGGGAAAGAAATGCGTTTGAGTGAATCGCATCGACTTTTTTGGTTCTCATCTACTAGGGTTGCCAAATTGCGGGAGTTTTTCTTCTCTACCTGTACCTCCTTTTTGTTTCAACAGGATGGGGCGAGTGCACACACAACCCGAGCTTCGATGAATTTGCTTCGGGATAATGCCCCCCAAAAACTGATCAGTCGCTTTGGGGACATCCCATGGCCACCGAGGTCGCCCGATCTAACTCCCATGGATTTTTTTATGGGGCTACCTCAAAGAGAGCGTTTATAATGACAGTCCCCAATCTCTTGTGGCTTTAAAGGAAAATATGCGCCGAGAAATCAGCTAAATTGAACCAAGTTTACTGCAGCGTGTGGCGTAGAACACAAGGCTCCGTTTTGAACAGTGTGTTCAACTCGACGGAAGACACCTGGATGACATACTCTTTAAAAAATATAATCCGCATTTCCATTCTATAGTTCAATGCTCTTAATAAAACTTTGTGTCAATTATTATGTTTTTTATTTAAGTTTGAAAATATAAATCTGCTACCAGACACCATGTACATCTGAGTTTGACAAACAAAACGAAAATGACATGGGAAAAATTAAATCACCCGTTTAAACGACTCTACCTGATAGATAACTCTAAAATCATTAGTATGTATAAAATTTACCGCGTTAAAAAATATACGTAACGGTGCGTTTACACGGGACAGTTTGAGACAAGATAGTTGAGAATATGTATTAGTTGTCACAAAGAAAAAAATTGTTTGTGTGACGTACGCGTCCAGCCAGTTATAAAGACAGTACAGTTTTAAGCAACCGCCGACAGTGTCGTTTCGTTAAATTTCGTGCCCTAATTTTTTGTTTCTTCGCTCTTTTGCCATTATGTTTTGTCTTACTTCTCCAAATTACAATGGAACTGATGTACTCAGCAAAATTAGACATGTATTCATGTTTATATGTTTGTATTGTCACACAATATTTCAATAAAATTTTCAAATACAAATATATTTCCCAATTTGTAAAGTCGTTTGCGATGTTTTGCTTTTTCCTCAAATTACTACGAAATGTCACCGATATGGCCGATGGCTGAACTAGTAGAGGTTGACGCAGGAGGATGTGCTGTAATTGTGTGAACCAACCACAGACATTTAGTTTTTGTTTCATGACTCTAACCGTCAAATTCCATACAGATCTATATGGGCAAACACAGTACACAAAAAAGTACAACAACAAAATACACTGAATTTAACAGATGGAGTCATAAGAAAGCAAAATCAGTTGTTCTATTGCGCCAACCTTTACTAGTTCAGCCATGATCTGGCCGCTTATGTCAAATCTCTTGCTGAAGTTACTGTCGTTGAAAAATCAGAAACAGAGACATGTATTTCTACTGTCAGAGCAAAACTGTCCCGTGTAAACGCCAGGTAAATAAAATAATTAGAGAGAAGTTACCATGTGGAAATTGCTGTTTTTTAGTTTCTTCTTCTTGATAAAACTTTCAATCACAAGAAATGATAACAGCATTTATCTAATAAGTGATGATTTATCCGACCTTTAGTATTATATTCAAAACTTAAATTGTTCGAGCCTTTGGTCGTATTTTTAATTAATTTTATTCATCGATATTTCGCTACCCATTGGTTAGCATCGTCAAGCTGATAAACACAAAAGGTAGCGAAATATCGAAGAATAAAATTAAATAAAAATACGACCAAACGCTCGAACAATTTAATTTTTGAATAAAATTTACCTAAGATAACGTTGTTGCCATTTATTGAAATTGAACATGTGGCAACAATGTCATTGCTCCAGTTGGAATTTAAGTGGGAAATTGAAATGACGCTTAATATCGCTTAGCTGCCCCGTACAAATTAAGCTCTAATTAACTTTAGCGGGGTTAAAAAAAAACACTCTTATAATTATATATATTTATTTTTTCAAGAAGAAGAAAACAAATGTTATAAAATGCTAGAGAATACAGGTATGGCAACCATATTTTTCAAAACCTTTTTAAAGTAAAATTTTACTTCCTGTAAGATTCGAAAATATCTGTCTTCTTGTAAAAAAATTTAAAGTTTTAGTGAAGTTGCTTTGCATTTCATCTGATGGCATACACCAAAAATCCCGATTTACGGCGTAAATTGAGAGCAAAGACTGATGACATAAATCGAATTTTCTCTTCCCATGTAACATCACAAATTTTTATTTAATTGGTACTAAAGTACAATATTTCACTAAAAATCTAAACTAATACTTACTTATCTGGTGTCGAACAAAATGAAGATAACATATTTCGTCATCCAGCACGATCTTTTACCTTATCTCTCCAATTGGTAATACAAACTGTACGCAGGGAATCGTCAAAACCTGATCCCTCCAGCGGAATATTGGTCTTCCTATTTTTCGTCTTCCATCGACTTCTGTAGAAGTCTTCGAGAGAAAAAGACTGTGAAATTGAAATATATTTTTCGCCATTTTCTTGACTTTTATTGCTGGTACCAGTATGTATTTGTGTTGTACTTAACACAACTATTTTGAAACACAAACAGGAAATGTCACTGTTGTTGCCTTGGTTGAATGTTTTGTACTTATGTCTATGTCTGGTATTATTGAAGCCATGCATTGGAAGATCCAACGCAACCAAACGTATGACGTTAAATTTAATGAGCGAATAAAAATCTCTATATACGTATTACTTTATGATAGGAACAATCAAATTTTTGAATGACGTAATAATAATGACACAACTTCGAAACGACGTAAATCGAGGTTTTGGTGAACTTTGTTCCCATCATTTTGCTTCTGTCAGACATTTCGACTTAAGCATTTATTTTCGAATACTCACTCATATTTTTTGCATTTATACCAATGGAAAACATTCTACCCGTGAAATGAAATGTTTTCATGCCGCCAAACAAGAAAAACAAAAATGTCGTTATAGAAGCAAAACAGGGAATATTGAATCTCACACGATACGGATTGAAACTCAGTGAGTTAACCAAAGGCATCAAGCCGAAAATGTGGGCCACCAACAAACCTGTAATGCAATAAACACAGTAAATGCACTTTCACCTTCCATACTTTCGTTCAATGGCTTTACATGGTCGCATCGCCCTGTGGAATGTATCCAAATTTCGGAAATCTTCTTGACGCTGTTGTATTATAATTTGTTTTGATATTTCTTGTTGTCGCCATCGTTTTATTTTCAATTTATGCCATATTTTTTTGTGATTCTTCATGAAAGGCATTTCGTTTTGTTATTTGGAGATTTTTACGTTCTTCCGTTTCGGTTTAATGGTTTCAACTTCACTATTGTGACCTGTAACTGTGACTGAGAGAAAGAGAGTGATATCGAAACTTGTGCTTGAATATTTGCATGTCCTGATGTCTGGTCTCTGATAAGATATTAACGTTTATTCGAATTTAATTAAAGGTTTATTTTTATTGTTGTTGTTTTCACCTAATTTGTATATTGTTCACAAAGTTCATTGTATTTGTGGTGTTTAAACTACAGTATGAGCTCGATTGTTGCATTCCTGGTTTTTCAAAATGTTCAGCATTTTAAACGAAACGTAACTCAGGTAAGGTAACTTACATGTTCTGGTACTCGGGCCTTTCGTGGTAAAATCCACACAATAAAAGATTTTTTAATAATTTTTTTGTATTTTGGTTTATTATATTTAAGAATACTTATGTAACAAAAAAATCCAATGAGCGTTCGAACTCACGGGTGATGTGTTAACACCTTTTTGTTACACGGTACCTGTTCGATTTCTATGAACACATTAGTAAATGTTACATTGGAAAATAAAAAACAGCGTTCAATCATATGATGACGTCACATTAAATACTATTAATACTTACAATTATTTAAAGACCAGTGCAAGCACATGTGCCATTATTTTTTTGCTTAATACTATTGTGTTATTCCCACAAAAAAAAAAAAACAAAGAGAATGCAAAGCAACAGACACATGTACATACAAACATTGTTCTGTTCGTACATACGCTACACAAGTTCACACAATTTTCGTTGCTCTCTTGCTATCTCATTTTTACGTATAACCACGTCATTATTCTCTTGGCTCTGAGAGTGCTACGCACCCACACAAAACAACTATTCGCTGCCGCTACATCAGTGTTTGTTTTTTTTTTGTAGTCTGACAATCTGTGTTTTGCAGTCGGACAAATCTGTGTTCAATATAGGGGTGGGTCACCCTTATCATTTAGGGGTATGAAAAATAGATATTGGCCGATTCTGAGACCTACCCGATATGCACACAAAATTTCATACAAATTGGTTCAGCCGTTTCGGGTGAGTTTAACGCCAATCAATCTGCGATCCTGTGCAGTTTCTTATTTTACACTCACTGATTGGGATCTATAGTTTTACTCCGATTTTGAATGGTATTTTGAGAAGCATTTCCAACAATATTCAATACAATATTGCAACACAAATTTTTCAGCGTAATTTTCAACATAAAAACATGATGCTTTGAGCCCAGAAACTTCGTACATATACACTTTTCATAGGTGTTCTAAATGTACATCCACTCTCATGTAAGATCTACAACGAATTGTATAGGCCGACACAAACATCGAACCGATATAACATTTTCTCTTTCATTAACCCCATTTTCCGAGAACAAGGCTCCAGTTGTGGTCGATAGTACAATACTCAGTTTGGACCATATCAAGGGAATGTACCTGAATACATAAGATTTTGCAGAGGCAATTCTGGGACCTTGTGAGCGGAAATGCGGTACGTGGTTTAAAACAAACTATTGTTACGAAAAACTACTTCCATTTCGATTAAACTACTATTTGAATGTCAAAGCACTCGAAACCAATTGTTTTTGATTTCGATAAGAAATTGAAAATAATCTATTGAAAACAAAATTGAATACTGCATATGTCGTTTTTTGGCATCACAAACCGAAGAAAGCATGATTAAGGGCCATTATCACAATATCTGGTTAGAGGTAACAAAAAGTTAAATAAAAATTAAATGATTTCCAATTACATCCCTAGAAGGAATCGGGGAGAGCTACTCACAACCAGTGAGCTGTGCGCTTTCTAGTTTTATACTCACTGATTGGGACCTACACTTTTACACCGGTTCCGAACGGTATTTTTGAGAAGCATCACTATGCGAGGTGACCGCCGTCGAAAGGAATTTTAAGGTGGTCAGAGCAGGGATCGAACCCAGGATCTCAAGTACAAGAGGCGCGCACACTACCCATTGCACCACCGACGGCACAAAAAAAAACGTTATAATTTTTAAATTGCATACAATCAGACAGCTAAAACTTTTAGTTACCTTTAACTGTAACTGGTGATGGTGATAATTGAGGTAAATGGTGTTGTAAATCATGTTTTATTCTAGGAACTGCAATATGTTTGCTTCCTTTCAAATTCACTACTTATATTTTACCATCTAGAATTTTCTAATATCTTTGATGGAATGTAGTATTAAGCCCGTTATTCAGTTTTTATGCAATTTTAAAAATAATTTTTTGCCGAAAAAATACAAATTTTGTATTTTTAAAACCATGAAAAATCCAAAACGGGAAAAGTTTCAAGTCTTATTACTTTCTCGCAAAGTCACATAACCTATGAACAAAATGAGACATAGATTATAAAAATCGATGAACGCATAAATTTCGTTTGTTTGCTCTCTTTACTTTCTAGCGAGGTGGGTCGCCTTCTTGTACGGAGTCTATATCCGATGGGGATCTGTCTTCATATGGAAAAAAATCAATTGCCTTTAATCAGTCAGTTAACTTAAATTTTGTGACCTACCCTCGGAGGAAACTCCCATTGTATATCACAGTGCAACACGAAAAAAAATAACCATATACGGACACCACTACGTGATAAAAGACTAAAAAAAAAAGACCCGTGTCTCCCAATTTTTCCCAAAGTCATGAACTTTTTTTTTTATGGGCCGCCAAAGATTTGGGGCCTCGGTATCATTTTCGTAAAATGTGATCATTTTCTCAGGCTCATATCTTGCAATTTCAGAATTTCGATTTACTCTCTGAGGCAAAGTTGTAGCTCTTGTCATAAAGAACAAAAATTGCGAACATATAAAATCAAAAAAACTTCACCTTCCAGATCAAAATCGCAAAAAACTTAAAAAAATTCGATTTTTTTTTTACCTTTTTTCCCGTGTTCAGGTCAATAGGTAGCAAACCGTTCAAAATTCAAGGAAACAATCAACTACAAAAATTTACCTAAGATCTCAATAAACAAATTTCTAGAACATATAAACTTCCTAGAGATGATTCTTAACACTGTTTAGGTAGCACGCAAAAGTGAAAAATTTGCCGAAAATTTTTTTATTTCATTTTTTTTACCTTTTTCTCCTGTTCAGGTCCATAGGTAGCAAAAAATGAAATATGCCTGGCCAGAACCATGTGTTTGTCCAAGGGTTAACACCGTTTAGGTAGCGCTTAGGTATCACGCGATCATGCACCGACAGCAGCAGCACAGGCAATGCAGTAAGCTCAGCACATGCAACAAGGGACGCAGCACACAATATAAAAGCGACACGACGCTCACATCGAGGCATTACACAGCGCGACGTCAACGAGAGCTCAGCGGTGAAAGTTATAAAGTGAAAGTGAAAGTAAAAAAAGTGAAAGTGCTACAGTATAATTCGCACACAACATTGGCAACTGACAATTTCAATATGCAGGTGAAAATATTGATTTATTTTGCTACGTTTGCGGTCATCAAACCAGAACAAAACCATCTACAAGATTTCAGAAGGAAAAGAATCTTTTAACTAGTGAATTCAAAAGAGCATATACATTGTTTTTCGACGAAGAGGACTTGACCGGTGAAAATTACACACCTAATACAGTGTGTCGCCAATGTTATAACAATCTCATGGCATGGTTGAGTGGAGGCAGAGGTACTATGAAGTATTGTAAGCCGGTAAACTGGATTAATCGCCCAGGTGATCATGATGCAACCAGTTGCTATGCATGCGTAAATTACACATGTCGTCTAAATCGACATTCTGAGAAGAACACAATTTATAAAGCAACTGCAACAGCCACACTACCAGTGCTTGCACCTGAAAATTTTGTATCACCAAGGCCGCCAACTCCAGATCGTACTACAGAATTTACAGCAATGAGTACAGCAAGTGGTGTTACTTATGAAGATCCATTTGATACCGATTATGAGCCCCAACAGGGAAGAGATGGACCACAACTAATAACACAAATGGAAATGGATTTCATTGTGGCCATATTGGGATTATCGCAGCGACTTGCAATATTTTTGACAGCTTTTTGAAAGCAAAGAAAACTCACACATGCTAATGTTAACTCTACGGCGTACCGCAAACGACAAGCTGAATTTCAGATGCTCTACACTCTAAATGATGACAATTCGTTCGCTTACTGCAACGATATAAAAGCTTTGGTGGTAAAAATGGGAATGAACTACATCGCTAGTGAGTGGAGATTATTTATTGATGGTTCTGTTTCAAGCTTGAAAGCAGTGTTGTTGCATGTGTCGAACCGAAAACCTTCCATTCCGCTAGCAATGGGTATCAACATGAAAGAAAGCTATGAAACATTGAAAGATATAATGGAAAAAATCAAATATTACGAAAATAAATGGAAGATTTGCTGTGATTTGAAGGTCATCAACATTTTGCAAGGGATCATCGATAAGGGCGGCTTCCCAAAATTCTTTTGTTTTCTTTGTAATTGGGATTCACGCTCACCTCTGAATCAATTCCAATGTAACTCGTGGAGGCCAAGAGGAAGTGTGGATGAACAAATACAACAACATAGACTGAAGAATGCACATGGTTCTGGCCAGGCATATTTAATTTTTTGCTACCTATGGACCTGAACAGGAGAAAAAGGTAAAAAAAAATGAAATTAAAAAATTTTCGTCAAATTTTTCACTTTTGCGTGCTACCTAAACAGTGTTAAGAATCATCTCAAGGAAGTTTATATGTTCTAGAAATTTGTTTATTGAGATCTTAGGTAAATTTTTGTAGTTGATTGTTTCCTTGAATTTTGAACGGTTTGCTACCTATGGACCTGAACACGGGAAAAAAGGTAAAAAAAAATCGAATTTTTTTAAGTTTTTTGCGATTTTGATCTGGAAGGTGAAGTTTTTTTGATTTTATATGTTCGCAATTTTTGTTCTTTATGTCAAGAGCTACAACTTTGCCTCAGAGAGTAAATCGAAATTCTGAACGGGTTGCAAGATATGAGCCTGAGAAAATGATCACATTTTACGAAAATGATACCGAGGCCCCAAATCTTTGGCGGCCCATAAAAAAATAAGTGCATGACTTTGGGAAAAATTGGGAAACACGGGTCTTTTTTTTTTAGTCTTTTATCACGTAGTGGTGTCCGTATATGGTTATTTTAACATGACTTAAAAAATTACACACAGTGTATTCATCTTCTTCATCGTCACTGTCGGGATTGTACGTCTTTTGCGATCACCAACAAATTTGAGCCACCAGCGAGTCCAGCCTTTTGTCTTTATATCGCGTTTCCATGGGCATGGTCACTTAATGGAAGCGCTCGTCATGTTCGTCATAGCTGCTTGCTGAAGTATTCCAGATGGTGATGCAAGAAATGAATTTTGAGAGACATAATCACTCCAATTTTCTGAAATTCTTGCAACATCATGGTCACAAAAACACGGTAATTGTGTGCTCGCTTACTTCACAAAAATATCGTATGACTTTCTTCACTGCCCTACATGCAAGGTAACCATTACCGACTATTGTGTATTTAATTTAATTGAGTTGAATTGAAATGAAATGAATTGAATTGGATTGCATTGAAATGAATTGAATAAAATCTAGTTGAATTAAATTGAATTGAATTGAATTCAATGGAATTGAATTGAATTTAACTGGATTGAATTGAACTTAATTTAATTAAATTGAACTGAATTGAATTGAGATGAATTAAATTGGATTGAATTGAATGAAACTGAATTGAATATAACTGAATTGAATTGAAATAAATTTAATTAAATTGAATTGAACTGAATTGAATTGAGTTGAATTCAATTGAATTGAAGGGAATTGAATATAGTGGAATTGAATTGATTTGAATTGAATTGAATTAAACTGAACTGAATAGAATTGAATTTAGTCGAATTGAATTGCATTAAATTGAATTGAATTGCATTAAATTGAATTGAATTGAACTGCGTTGAATTGATTTG